>JAKZAN010000170.1:0-77622 GCA_023053545.1 Lepidurus packardi
CCCAACCCCAACCCCAACCCCAACCCCAACCCCAACCCCAACCCCCAACCCCAACCCCAACCCCAACCCCAACCCCAACCCCAACCCCAACCCCAACCCCAACCCCAACCCCAACCCCAACCCCAACCCCAACCCCAACCCCAACCCCAACCCCAACCCCAACCCCAACCCCAACCCCAACCCCAACCCCAACCCCAACCCCAACCCCAACCCCACTTGCGACAACAGTGGTTCATGTGTTCGTAAGACCAGAAAATTCAATAAAATTCTTAGTAAGATAGAAGGCTTATTCCTCAGGTTTCTGGAGGTTTGTGCGCCCAAACAAGCATTTAAATATAGTAGGCATTCGGTGGATAGGTTGCCTCATTCGATGGCCAGTCTTGATCTAGAGATGTCTGTTGTGTTTGTATCGTATTGCTGTACTATCGAAGGATTTGTCTTAGACTCTTGCTCACAGACTTACAAGACTGCAGACTGAGCGCGACTTAATTTTGAGTCCCACTGACCCAAATATTCGATTGACAAGGGCTTCCTAAACTATTGTAGATGTTGATCGCACAGGGTTTAATCTGACATGAATAAATTATGATCTACTCCCCTTTTAAGTGGTTTATTTCTATCGATCCAGCCCATGAACGATAAACACTTCTCAGACATCAATATCCACAACAAAGACCCACCATACCCTGCCCACACTAACGTTAATCAAGACTACTTCCTCCGCCAGATGCGCAGACGCCTCCATAAACCCTAACCCAGGTCCGAGCCACCAAAGCCTGAAGAAGATCTTAAACTCCCCAGAATCATAAAGGAACTCTGCAACGACACCGTCAACTAATGTCTCGAGGTCATCAATAGCTTCAGAAAGCCGGCCCAGGACAAGATCATTTCTGATGAGTAGGTGTACGTGTACGTGCGTAAGAGCAAGCAGGCTTCATTCGATTTGGGAGAAGCCATACGATCGAAATTACACTTCAGGAGTAACAGTGTCAGCAAAGGCCTAGAGCAAATCAGTTCGCCGACCGATAGAAAGCTAAGCAACACTCAAACGCACAAAAAAGGCAACCTCAGCAGTCTCAACAACAGTAACTTCATCAACGGAGTGCAGCCTTAAAACTCCCAGCTCAAGGCGAAGTCGCCCCAAAACATGTAGTAGAACATCGCAGCCAAGAGAAGCTTCCTGCAACAAACACTGTAGATATATGCGCCGAGACTGAACCCAATCAAGTGGGACGTCGAACAGGGGGACGCTGGCAAAGAAGTTATAACTATCAACTATCTCCCTAATGACCTGGGGAATCCCCTCAATATTTCGCCGAAGAATATGCACCATAAGATTTCACGTAGCAAGGCTTTGGAGGACTATCTGGGCAACGTCGGCAGGATTTCTCGGGAGCTTCTCGAGAGCTAGTAACTACTGAATCGTAAACGCCGACCCCCTGACAGCAACTCTCAAACCCTTCCCCAGACCAGCCGCGTTACAAAAATAAGAACTAATAACCCTATCTTTATAAAGACCAGTGAGAAATCTATCTAATTCAATAAACCTCTGCCCTCTCCGCGTAGACCCTCTTACAAAGACATCAAACTCGACATTGTTTAGCTTCCTGATACCAAAGAGTTTCTGACTCTAATGCGTCTCTTTAACGACGTTGAAGTTAATGATACAATACAGAGTGGGCACTACAAGGCGTTTATTGGTGGCGGAAACAATAGTGCCCTAGTCCGAAAGTGTTTGAAGAACCGAGGATGTTGGATTTTTACATAGACTTTAGATTAGGATGTAAACTTCGTGTGGACCCAGACCAAACTCCAGAAGTACATGGATAGGCTACCTTCTCGGAAAATATAATAAGACAGGTCCAAAAGGGAAGAAGTGGACGAACTGGAAGCACACCTACTCAAACTGGATGACCAGCCAAAAGGAATAGTCAAGCAGTTTCTGGCCAAACGGGAAACTTAGTACCCTTTTCTAGAACAAATTAAAGGCCTTGTCGGCGTCCAGAGGTACACTCATTATATGGCGAAGCTGATAGGCTTGTATTTCAAGTCACCAAGAAAGATTCCTACCACAACGTTGTCCGAGTTACTGGATCTGAAGACTTCGGCCGCACCCACCTTAGTTGAGAATCCCAAACTCGCCAAGATGCATAACCATGTTGGGCAAGCTTCCTCGATAGGCAACAAAAAGGGCCTGCTTTTCTACATGAGCAGGTATTATACCCTCCAAAGCAAAGATCCTTTTTAAGTAATTCCAGAAACTCTGCACCTGCCCAACTCTAATATCTGCTCAAGCCCAGCAGACCTCAAGACCCTTGTCAACTTCGGATTGCCCTGTATCCTGAAGCCTGGAGAAGCAACCAACAGAGGCAAAGGTATTACCGTTCATACCACCTGGGCCAGTCTTCACGAAGCTATCGTCAAGTCCTCGAAGCACCACAATGGAGAAGAGCGCACGCACATTATCCAACGCTACATCATGCCATTCCTTTATAACGGTCGGAAGTTTGATATCAGAGTATGGGTTTTATGGAACGGCCGTCAAGCGTGGTGGTACCGTGAAGGCTATATTCGGACCAGCTGCAAATAGTTCAGTCTGAAAAGCAACAGCAAGTACGTGCATCTTACAAACGATGCAGTCCAAAAGAACTCGGAAGACTACGGGAAGCATGAGGCAGGCAACAAACTCTCCTTCAACGAATTCCAGAAGTATGTGACCCAACACCACCCAGCTCTGGATTTCGATAGAGACATTTACAACCGAATGAGAGAGATTACGCGGGACATATTTTCAGTGGCTGCGTGCACCATGGATTTGAAGAGGACGGCTTTCGGGTACGAGTTATTCGGCCTGGACTTTATGATCGATGAGAAATTCAAAGTATGGCTGATAGAAGCCAACACCAACCCGTGTCTGTAGACTTCATGCTCGCTCCTGACGAGGCTGATCACCAATATGATAGACAATGTGCTGTCCATAGCCGTGGATCCCATATTCCCCCCTCCAAATATCAAGAAGAAAGGCAGCGGGGGCTGGAGTTTGGAGGGATTCCGGTTCTAGCAGATCTACGACGCCAACCAATAGAAACGAGAGTTTTTACTTCAGGATCGGTTGAACCAGACTTCGGAGAAATTCTAGACCGAATAAGACGAATTCGAAGAGAAAACCCCTGAGGAGGCTCTACTGCCTCGAGTTCACAACGAAGAAACTCCTCTTGAACGCTGATAATCTCACCTTCCTAAATCTATATATCTTCTTCTAAAACTAACTTTTAGAACATTTTCATGCTTTTGGGCCGTTCCCTCATGGTTTAGGACTCGTGTTTCTGGACATTCTCCATCGAGCTAGACTCTCTTGAACAGTCGGAGTAATGATTTGTTTAACGTCCACAGCATCCCTCCGATCCTTCAGAAATTATCATTGCTGTTTATTAGAAAATCATCGTTAAATAAATCTATCCGCACACTCAATCCAGATGGGCAACGACTGTAACGCATGCAGGGAGGTCACCAACGATAAAAATAAGTTCGACAAGTATGCAGTCCCCAAGCTTGATGCCCCATAGCCCAGCAAACCCACAGAAAGTCAGAGCTACTTTACCACCGAAAAAATAACCAATCCGACGGATCTGCCTGCCGACACCAAAGAAGTCAAAAAAGTAACTTTCGAATCGGGTGTCGTCTATGAGGGAGAATGGAAAGGTAGCAATCGCCACGGCTCTGGAGTACAGCGGTGGCCCCAAGGATGCGTGTACTCTGGAACTTGGAGGGATAACAAAGCAGAAGGCAGAGGAAAGTTTGTGCATCCGTCCGGAGATTACTACTAGGGCGAATGGAGCAATAACAAAGCACATGGGAGAGGTCAGTTTGTGTTCACGAACACCACAAAATATGATGGCTAATGGCAGAATGATGAGAGGCATGGCAAAGGAGTGGAGTTGTGGCCTGATGGTTCTGAGTTTGAAGGACTCTACCAGCATAATAAGAAGCATGGCCATGGAGTGTATAAGTGGGCGAATGGCTCCACCTACATCGGCGACTGGCGAAACAATATGATGGAAGGACATGGAATTTTCACCTGGCCCGACGGCAGGAAGTATACGGGCCAATGGAGGGCTAATTTGATGCATGGTGACGGCAAATTCGAATGGCCCGACAAGTCATCATATCAAGGAGCTTTCCGATATGATAAGCGGCATGGACATGGAGTATTCGTATGGTCTGACGGCCGGAGGTGGGAAGGGGGATGGTAAAATGGGCGTCAGAATGGAAAAGGCATATATACACTGGCAGACGGTAACAAGAGATAAGGAATTTGGGAGGACGGACAAAGAAAGTAATGGACCGATGGAGATAAAGTACAGGATCAGCTGACTTAGACAAGTGCCCAAGTGAATCGACCTTGATCCATCTGTAGTATATAGTCTGAGGTCTCAGCTCTTATTAGTGTCTAATCGGCATTCGGTCAGGGCTCCGGGGTCGGCGTCTTCACAGAAGTTAGCGATACTGGCCTTGGCTAAGAATGGTGCTTTTATCTTTTGGCTATCCTTCGACGCTAATAAGGTAGACATGGTGGTCTTCCTCATATTTCGAATTCCAACCTTCCCCTCGTTAAAACTACCCTTTCTGTATAGATCCAATGTAGACTTTGGGTTATCCCACCGTTTGAGAGATACACCCGAGACAAGTCCCGCCGGAGTCTCTTTATTATAGAGAGGCTATTTCCCGTTTCCGAGGCGATGGCGCCCATCGGAAACCAGCATTGCATCAGGAAGTATAAGTTGCGTGCCCAGTATTGGTTTGTTGATGTATTTGTCTAGAATTTTGCCTGCCTAATCTGACTGAATCTTTCCGAAAGATGTCGAACTGAAAGCCGAAGGAAGCTTGATGTTGTTGAGGTGTAACCTCAGGAATTAGTGGTATTTTTAGAGGGCCTCCTCAGAAGTATTAGGATTGAGACGGTCATACTCGCTCGAAAACCAGACCCTCTCTTCTTAGTAGATTTGTGGGAGAGGTCTTTACTTTTTTAGGCAACGCATGATTTATTTTGTAGGTACAATGTTGAGTAAGAGTCCCAGTGCGCCTGCAATAACGCTCGGAGTCATATAATACTTAGGGAATTATTGGGTCACGAAGGTAGACCAAGTGAGGCTGCCCAGTCCGTACGCCACAATAGCCACATACATCATATTTGTCATATGGACGTTGACTATGCTCGAACTTGGTCGAGGCCTCGAACACCGGTAGAACAAGGCGTATCGCTGAGCAAAATACATCAGACTCAGGCCCATCGCAGCTATGAGGCAGATGATGGGCTGCAGGGAAACGTGAAAAGCTGTATAGATGATGGTCTTGATCATGTAGACATGCTAGTACCCTACTTAAAACTCAGGACCTTCCCAGAGCTTGTTATACTCAGCCTGTTATTGGAAACCCAGTTTCTTCATGGGGCGAGAGTAGTAAGACCTTCTCAAGTAAGCCCATAAGTCCTCGAAACTGAACAGTCGTAGCAAGGGAGGAATTAGAGCGTTAGTAATGCTAAAGTAGAAGACGTCTTCGCCAAGACCACCATTGCCATAGAAATTCTGGTGTTTAATGAAGTAGTTAGTGAGGAGAGAGAGTAGCACTGAATTGAGAAGTTGGGCTGTCACAGCTTTGACAGTCAGGCTCATTTGGAAATGGGTAGAGCGGTAGTCGCATTCGAAATAGGTCAGCAAGTAGATGATAGGAGTCAACATGCAATTGACGAGGGTGATGCAGGCAGAAATCGCGAGAGAAAGAGTGCGAGTGATGCGTTAATTTTGCTGGATGCTGCTCAGCCAGTAGATGAGACAGAAAGACCCCACCAGAATCAATATGCACACACAAAAAGTAAAACCCTTTCTTAAAACTCTTTCATGAATTGGCAAGCCGACATTTTTCCATATGATATCCTCCGGTTAAGGTGCTTTACTGATTCTAACCCCTTCAAGGGGGAAAGCACACTCAGACCGCCTTCGCAGACATCCCAAGAGGACTGGTTTGTTGAACTCCAGGAAGTTAGCCAGAGCAAAGCTGTGGTTGAAGGTAAGGAATACAGTCTTGAAGGATTTGGCCTAAGAGACGCGCTCCTCTATTTATCTAAGTGAGCCAAACTCATCTATCTCTTCAACGGTTAGCTGATCAAGTAGTTCTTTGATGTGATGATAGGTACTTTCGCGTTGCTTAGGGGGTATATGGAACTACCCATATTTGATCCTGTCCTTTATCATTTGTTTGAGGAACTTCTTTTTGTCGTATAGCATGTGTCGTGATTGGCAGACTTCAGTATTGCGCTGCTCGCGGATAATTTTATAGTAAGGCTTTGTTTAGTTGTAGTTCGCAATGGTGAACTTGCCATCGTAGCCATTGCCCTGAGGCAGGTACTCGTCCAACTCCATCCTCCTGATTTTCTACGAGTACTATTCGAGCAGGACTTAGAAGTCTTGACGAGTTATGTTTTTTGGGCATCTCTCGATCATGACTGTGAAGTAAGAGGCGGTGGGGTTATTGTTTTTGCACTCGTATTTCATGTTTTCGTCGAGAATAGCCTTGTAGATGAACATCGATACCCACACCAGGACCATGACCAAGCCCAGCCAGAGCTGCCCTATGTATAGACGTAGGCTCCGAGTATCCTTCACGAGTAGTTTCCCGCCAAGTCCGATTCTATTTAGGTCACAGTTAATTGTCTGGCAAAGACTGTCTAGAATGGTAAATAAAAGTATGATGAAAAGTGACGTCAGTTACTAGAGGCAGTGATGTTGGTGATAAAGCCATAAAGCCCAAAAAGTAAGAAGGCTACAAGCATCATCCAGATCGCAAAACGCAAGTTCACAAAGAGCAGAACGGTTGACTCACGCAACGTCTCGATCTCGTCAATAGGAGCATCCCAGGAGAGGTCTTCGGGGTGGATGAAGCAGCAGCAACACTCGCAGACTTAAGGGACTGATTGCTATAGAAATTATAGAAAATCAATACTTATTTGACGAACTTTTATTTGAGTGCCCTGCGGTGCTCAAGCCTGTCGAAGGACCCGAGGCGGTAGGCGTTGGCGTGGACCCTGGCGAGCGAGTCGGAGGGGTAGCAGAGATAGGTGCGAAGTATGGTTTCAAGTTCTCGTTACTCGTCTTTGGAGTGTGTGTTGATGCCCAGTTCTTGAAGAACCGCACTAAAATCGGAAGTGTTCTTTCGCGACATCGTGTATTAATTGTTATAGATTAGGGAGCCATAACCGATCTTGTCATCACATTTCCAATTTTTATCCAGGCCTCAACCTGGAACGAAATACTCAGCAAAACTATACTGGGAATAAAACAAAAATCCCATACGCCCATCTCTTCTGCTTCTTCATTATCTTAAACATATACACAGAAAGCACAACTGAACTGCTGTTCATGTGAGGCACCTCCACTTTTCTCGGCTCCTTTCAGACTCCTTATCCAAATAGGAAAAATTGAGTTTAAAAGGAGTCGAAGACAAGTATTTGTTAGGCATCGTGGCCAAAAATGGGTGTTCAGACATTCTGAAATTTAAACAAATCCCGAGGGGTGTTTTTATGATACGGAGAATTGAAGAACTCGACATATAATTTGTCTATGGAAGGGGTAAATCAATGTTAAGGTAATACCTAATTAAGGGACAACCTCGATGAAGACAGTAGAACGGGAAGCAGTAGTCAGCCGGTATTATAAAAGTTATAATCAAATCATGAACGATATTTTAAAATAGAAAGTAGCCAAGCTCGGGCCTCTCTATCGGGTGCTTGACGTCCCCGAACTCTCAGACTTTGCCGCCATTCGCGAGAGTTATAAGCTCCTAGCTAAGAAGTATCATCCTGACAAGAATAAGGAACAGGGAGCAACCGAACGCTTCATGGCCATCAATTAGGCCTTCAATATCCTCAAGACACCATAGGATAAAGCACAATATGACTCCCACATTCGGGCTAATCAGCAGGAACTACTACGTAAGCAGGCTATGAGTGAGGAACGTCGCAGAATGGAAGAAGACCTGATACGTCGCGAACAATAGGCAATACGCGAAAGAGAAAAGCAGAAATAGGAAATAGTCCGAAGGAATAAGGCCAGAGAAGAGCGCGAGAAGGATGAAGAATAACGATTGAAATTTAAGCAGGAAGTATTACGAGAAATGGAGCCCAAACAGTACTATACAACCTTGAACTCCATCAGCATCAAATGGGACAAGAATCTGGCCTTCAACCCGAAACTACTGGCCATGGGCTTCCAGAAGTACGGCCCCATAAAAGAGGTGAGCAATGTCGAATCGACATCTGCAAGGCTGTAGTTCCACACCATCGAGGCAGCAGAAAAGACTGTGAAGGAGTTCCAGCATCCACGCATGCAAGTGAGTTTCGTGGTGACCGAACAGAAACGCAAAGAGATGCTAAAGGCTATCAGCAGCAACCGCAAGGAGAAACTTGATTTCAGTCTGAATTCGGATAATCTACGTAGACTGACGGAGTTAATAAATAGGAGCTCGAATCAGTATGTGCAGGAAAGTAGCAGGCCTGCCACTATCGACTACGATGAAATTCTGAGGAAAGAAGGCTTGCTCTGATTCTGCGTTGTACTCTAATATTGATTCATCATCAAGAGTCGAGTTATCGTGAAGTTTAGAGCTTTGAAAGTCTGAATACGTTCCATTGAAATACAATACTAATCATTTCATTTAGGGATCGTGTTTCGCAACGTTGTTGAAGAGTGGTGCATATTATTATCCTCTCTTGACTTTGATTGTCTTTTGCTTGTAGACCTCATTGCACTGCTCTGACTGACAGGGATTTGCGAGATGCCACCCTTCCATCTTATTTGATCGACCTTGGAAAGCAGTTGGTTGCCCTCGTTCCTGAGCTGTTGATTGATATGTCTCAGCACTTCGACCTATCTCCATAAATTTTTGTTTTCTATTCTCAGATCCTGAAGGTCCCTGTTGAGCTTGCCTATCTATGCCTATAGCTGGCGATGGAGATTATGGTCAGGTCCAGCAATGCTCTGATAGAAGGCTTCAACCTGTTATTGTAGGTGCCTAATTTGTTCTTTCAGAACTCTATTCTCGATCTTATACCTTTTATACTTCTTCATGTTTTCTTACTCGTCTGCCGTTTTTTCTTGGGCTACAAACTTCACGTGTTTCTCTTCAGCTGCTTCGTTTTAGGCATTCACTTTTTAGGTGTATCGTACCTTCAGGACCTCATGGCTGTGAAGCAGAGTCTCATACTTATGCAGTCTTTCTTTATTCTCGCTCCTCAGATCCTCCAGTTCTTCCAAAAACCTTCTGATGTTGGAATTAGTCTCTATTTCTGTCCTGTTCTTGAACTCATCCATCTCACACTTGACGCGAAATAATTCTTCCTTTAGCTTACTATTCTCTTCATTTAGCCTGGTTAACTCTATGATCTGTTGCTGTGCCTCGTCCAAGGTCTTCCTTGCCTCGTTAGACTCTGTCAGTGCTTCCTACAACTGAGTCTTCATTCCCTCTAAATCCTTATGGGTTTTCCTCTCTATTTACTCCTGAATATGTACCATATCACTGTGGAGGCTGCTGTTCCATCTGTTCATGGTTCCTGCCTCTGCGCCCAGCTTCTCCATCAATTTTTCGATGGACTTCAAGTTATTCTGATTCTAAATGATCTTTTCCTGCAGCTAGGAGGCTGCCTCACACAATTTCTATTTGGTTTCTGTGTACTTATGCCTCATTTATTCTGCCTCAGTCTTTGCTTGCTGTTCTTCTTTCCTCAGAGATTCGATCAAAGTGTCTTTGGACTGAATATGGGACTTTATTCTAGTTTTGAAAAGACTGATTTCGCTTGTCGTTTCTCCGTGAGCTTCTCTTTCTGTCTGGATAGCCTTGTTCGCAGCCTCTAGCTTTTGGGTGAGTGAATCAATCTGTTGGTTTTTATATTCTATTTTCTGGTGATGGATCTCCAACTATCGCTGTAGCCTGTTGGACTTGAGTTTCTCGCTATTTATATCATTTTTCAGGTCCTGCGCCTCTACGTATTTTTGTTTGAGGATGGTTTCGTTGGATGCCATAGATTAGGCTTGGGACTCCTTTTCTTTTTGGAGCTATGCTTTTAAACTGGATATAAATGCGTCTCTCTGCTTAACATCAACTTCCTTTCTGGCAAGACTGTCCCCTAGGTTCCTGATCTTTGCCGACAGTTCTCCTATTCTATGCTAGTTCCCACTAATAACGTTCTGCAACCCCTGCTTCAGTTCTTTCTCCCTAGCTATACTTCTTTCGAGACCAGCCTGTACGCTTAGGTGTTTTTGATCTAGTTCTTCCATCTCTTCTTCTTTATGCCTCAATCTATCTTATATCTCTTTCTTCGCCTGGCTCATGCCTTTCAGCTGTTCATTCGCCAACCTCATTTCAGTCTCCTTTTGCTGCATGATTACACCGTATTGTTGCATCTTCTACCTCAACTCTTCGATGACCTTGTTCTTGGCGTTAGTCTCTAGCATCCTGTCAGCGTTAACTTTGGAAAGGTACTCTTTTTCTCTCGTCAAACCCACTAGCTATACAGCTAGTCTCTCATTTTCTTCCTTCAGCCTATTTTGTTTCTTGCTTAAAGCCTCCATCTTTTTAGTCCCTCTTTCTACTTAGTTCCGACTTTCCGTCACGAGATTCTGTGTATCCTTTAGCTCATCAGTGATTAAACTATTCTCTTCCACTAACTCCTTCACCCGCTGAGTCAATAGAAGGTTTTATTCTTTTGTCTTCATTAACTGCTATTATAACTCCGAGACCTGTCCCTCCATTAAGCTGACCTTCTCTTGTGACTGCTGCAGCCTCGGGTCTTCTAGCTGTGGATAAGAACTATGGAGTCTTAACTCAGAGTTGAGTATGTCTAGTGGTTGGTCACTAGGGAGGTAGTAATCTTCGAGTCCCTCTGCGCTTTTCCAGCTCTATCCTTCTGAGAGTGAGTTTTGGGACATTTTGACTGAGCAAATAGATTAATTAAGATCGGGGTGATGGTGGAGTATAGTGTGTTTGGTTATGTTGAGGCGTTGAGCGTGTTATCGGGGATATTTTGTCAAGGTAATATTCTGTTTGTTGCTGTGGGTCAGAATGAGATCCTTTTAGAGTTTTATTGAGGTCTATCAGTGTTTGACTCTAAACTGTAGAATGATTGAGCACCGAAAAGATCTAATAGCCCATTTCCTCTATAGTCCAAGTGTATGATCTAATGGATGCACCATTCCAGACCCACATAGTTTCTGATTTTCAAACTAGCTGCTTAGACAATTCGAATTTTGGAGGCACCAAAAATACTGAACAACCCTGTCAGTTCTATAATACTATCGATATTATACTGCCACCCCTTAAATGCAAACAGTGAGATCGCTGGGACGCAGCTCCTATGCTGCTCTCGTCGAACTCCTCAATTGCTTCATCTTGTTCTACTACTCCATCTTCAACTTCTCCAAAGAGTCAGACCAGCTCACCAACTCGGACATCGATAAACTATACTCTAAATTCTCCGGTAGGAAGCGTGATGACGACAATAATGACCGCGGAGGCTCTGGAGGCATACGCCCACCCCCACGTAATTACTCACTATTAAAATCATATTTGCGTAGGTTCCCACAACGTGAGAATCGGTGGAGGATGAGGCTGACCCGCCTGGGTAAGCACTGTGGTCTGGGCTCTGCTCATGACGGACATTTTCGGGAAACTCTTTGGAGACCGGATGGCCTGACAGGAGCCCAGAACCTGTGCTAGTAGATGATGAAGGCACTTATCTAAATTTGTTAGGTTTTTCCGCATCAAATACAGAGTTAGAGTTTTCTATCTATCATACTCCTGTTTCTTCATGTGTTGGTCCTGTTCACTACTGGTTGCCGAACATATTTGTGCTGATTTCCACCATTATCCTCTGCACGATCTGCTCGAAATTGGCAGGGTAGTGATCGGGGATGCTCTCAAGGACGACACCGTACAGCTTGTTCAAACCTGAAGGCGATTTTATCTTGCATTTGACTACGAGCTTCACTAGTTCGTTCGCATACTCTTTCAGATCTGTGGGTTAAAAGGATGCAAGCTTTGGTAAAAAAACTTTAATCTACTCCTTACTCGGAATTCCTCCCTGTTTGGACTTATGCACGCAGCGAGTAGAACTGAAGCTTGCAGCAGTGGTTTTAGCACTTTTGGGAATAGGTCTGAAGAAAAGAGGAGGGTCGACGAGGTAACTAGTGGTAGCCTTGTGGAGATAGGTATTGGGGCTATAGACTAGTTCAAGTTTATTATTGAGGCTGATGAGGTTGCGCATGTGCTCTTGGATCTGATGCTTCTATCTTTTGGAGATGGACAGGCTGGGCCCTTTTCTCCGGGTCGCCGAGGAGGGACGTGCATTGTGGGCCTGTTTTGGGATGGTAGGTTTGATGTTACAGAGGGAGACGTAGTGGTTAAACATGCCGTTGAGGATGAGTTCCCTACCGCCCATGGACTTTTATCGAGGCACAAACGACATGGGTGAGAATGTTCTTTATTTTAATTAGAGTGAGTTTCCTAAAAGCGATGAGGGGCTGATTCGACTGCGATTGATGTTTGAAACCCTTGAAACTGTTATCGGCCCTGAATTCTCAGTGTCTCGTCATTTATAGATTGAGAACATGATCAACTCCTATGGCATCCTGAATCTTACATTAAACAATTCAGTCCCAGAAAAGTCAGAGCAGGATTAAGCTTCATGTCACTCTACAATAAAAATAGAACTGTTTCTGATGCCAAAGACTAAGAAACGACCATAAATACCATGAAATCGGACAGAATTCACTCACTCTCTATACCGGATCTCAACTTGCATAACTTTCTCATTCCGTCATTTTATCGTTCTTAAACTTAATCATGCACTACAACTCCAACGTTCCATATAACTATCAAGGCTCCGGAGACCTCATGCAGGCAGGCGGTTTCCCACCCGCTCAAGTTGCCCCTCCTCTCTACCCTAACACTGCTCCTGGAGGTACTCACTTCCTGATATCTTTGTAGTCATAATCGTCGATCGTAACGTTGAGGCTGCCACTCTGCCTCGTGACGCCAGTTTTGCTGATTACCCCACGAAAGTGTGCTGCCCAAAGTGTGGCAACTGCGGGATGACCCATATGGTCCACGAAGCAGGCACTGCGACGTGGGTATGGTGCATGTTGCTGCTTCCGGTCAGCCTTTTGGGCATTTGCTGCCTCTGCCTGGACTCGTGCAAAGACAAAATTCACACGTGCTCCCGTTGCGGCACTGTGGTGGGGAAAAAACATAAGAATGTCTGCTGAGTATATAAGTCTGTCTTCCTTTTTCGATTCTAAAGTGGAAACTCTGTTGCTATCTTCCTTCTCAAAACCATTAAGCATGCAGTTCCAATCGTCGACAAATATACATAGTTTCAGATAATATCGTTCAATGAGAATGTCTTCAGCTTCTTCACAGGAGCTTCGTAGGGGTACCGCACACGATCCTATTCGTCTATCATTTGCTCGTGGCCATCACGCTACACCGTCAGAGTGCTCTTAGCCTAGTCGCGCAGTCTCATATCAGTGTAGGCTCTTTTGACTGTGCCCATTGGGTTGATTCTGACGAGTTCATCGTTCTTTTCCTCGGCTTCCATCTTCTTCTTGGTCTCCTGGTAGGTGTAGCTGGGAGGTAGCTCGTAAAGTTGGTCGATGACTGCCTTGAATGGCAGACACTCTTGCTTGACACTAAATGTCTCGATTTTGCGGCGATAGCGGATATTTTGGAAGTTAGTGTCTTTTTATAAGGAGTTGACTTGCTCGAAGTCGTCTTCAAAGAGTTCATCCTTCAGTTCTAAACAATAGTTTAAATAATGATATTGTATTGCAGATCGAACAAAAACAGAAAAGGTGAGTTCAGGAGAGGTGTAGAATTGTTATGGTGTGGTACTGTCGAAAAACCCATGGTTGAACGGCATCCTTTTCTTATTGTGGATGTAGTCCATAAGCAGAGGCATCGGCTTACCTTCTTCTTTATCCAGTACCCAGAGCAGGTGCAACAGGTTGGCCTACTCCCTGCCTTGCATGTCAACTATTTTTTTAATCTTGGTTGCAACAGACTCCACGACTAGGGTGCTCAGCAGCTGCCTTGCGAGGATGGGTGATGGAGGGTGATTAGTTTACATTGCTCGATGCGAGCGGTGAGGAGGTTGATGCTATCATTCTGCATGCCTGTGTACTCCTCAACTGAGGTGATATACTGGACGACGAAGAGACGGATGAGTCTGGTGATAGTTTCGTCGCGAGTGACTCCAGTCTTCAACATGAGGTGCAGTAGGAGGGAAAAAGGGAATAACAAATACAGACGGATTTATAGTATGAGATATAGCTAGAGTGTTGCTAAAGGGCATTTGGTAATGCTCAGGATAATGGGAGACTTGGGTGTGAAGTGGTTAATTTAGTCATTTCTACTATTATTAACAAGATGCCTATCAGACTGTAGGGTTTCTTTCGATCGCAAAGTTCATTCTCCTATTCAGGATTTCCCCGTGCCGTACGTCTACCAACTGCCACAACTAAATTGTCAACGGTTGTATTTCCTTTATAATCTCCTGCTTTGCAACAGCATTCATATTCTTGCTCTTCAGAGTCTTCAGTTTGAACATTTGCAGAGATACAGATAGTCTCCTCAATGCCTATACTATATGGATCTTCTCTTTTCTGATGCTATCGTTAAACTACAACGTTGGGTTCGCCTTGTCGTTGGGGATTTGATATTGTTGTAGTGCGTCCCCAGCCTAAAGGCCTGTGACTTCATTCTATTGTGCATTTTGCAACCTCTACAGGGCTTCTCTGTTCATCTTCAACATATCTGGGTCGCTACTAGCAGTCTACTTAGAAAATCTATTCGGATGTTGATGACTTAAGGATCTTTGGAGGACGTTGAGTTCCTCCTCTTTGACTATCAGTTGCTCTTTTGCATGATTTAGTTCAAGTTCGAGTTAATTGATGTAGGTCATCATCTCCTGTGCACGCTGTTATTCTTCCCGAGTCTTTTGGATGTCTGCTGCCTTACTTACCTCTTCTGCGTTTTGAGTTGTCTTCAGCCTTTCGATGGACTCGTTCTGATTCTCGATGATAGTGTTCAGTGACTCCTATACTTCTTTGGACTGTTCGATGCCGTCTTCCAGCTTTTTGATTTGCCGTTGCTGACTCTTAACTGTTGCTTAGAGTTCTTCAACCTTATTCTTTGCCTCCTACCACTAATATTTGATATCCTTCTAGCGTACTTCTGCCAGAAATATCTATTCGTTGAGGTTGAGGACTTCTTGAGACAGGCCCCTGATCTTTTCTGCGTACTGGGCCTTAGCTTTTTCCAGCTAGTGCGCATACTTTTCTCTGAACCTGCCTTTCCGGAGATGATGATTGGAAGATTAACTCATTTCCTCTTCTTTTCTGAATACGAGGTCCTTGAAACTGTCTAAATCTTCCTTCTTCTCGTCTAGCTCCTTCTCTAATAAAATTTTGTTCCTCATCAACTCCTCCTTCTCTTCAATGATTTTCTGCACCTATTCCTCTGTCCTGCTGCTGTTATCACTTTTCCGACTAATCATTAAATCTAGACCTGGACTTGACCGCATGTCATCTTTATCCAAGTACTCTGTTGCTGGCATCATTATCTCCGTGTGATTGCGCTGGTCGTAGTCTCCTTGGCTTCTCACGTCCATGCCTCCTCTCGACCTCTCTTTGACCAGGCCAACTAGTCGGAAACATTATTTCTGCAGTTTCTAGAAGTTATACTGGATATCCTTTTCCTTTTTCTGGGACTGCCTCAGGATTTCCTTAGTGAGTTCAGCTTGCTCGTTACGCCACTATTTCTACTATTCCAGCTGCGAATTCAGCTTCGAAACTGAGTCTTCGAGTTCCAATATTTTGGCCTAGCAGTTAAATTTCTACTCTTCAAGATATTGGTTTTGAGTTTCTAACTAGTTCTCCTTGACCTCAAGATTTTGTATTCGATCAGCTAGATCTCTACTATGCTTCGTAGAGGCCTCGAACTATAAAAGGAGTAACCTGTACTTTGACCGAGTTTCTTCTCCTTAAATTGGATTTTGTTCTGAAGCCTTCTCTAGTCGCTTGTTTTCCGACTGTAGGCGCTCTATCCCTTTCTCAAGTAATGTCTTTAGAACCTTACCTTCTATGGCTTATAACTGAAAGGCTGCAATCACAGACTAAACTTTTTCTACTGGTCTGCTTTCAGAATGTAGACGACCGTTTTCGACCTCGAGGCGCTATATCTCTTCCTCAAGAAATGCCTTTAATACCTTACTTTCTATAGCCTATAACTGGATGGCCGCAATGACAGACTGCAGTTCACAAATCCTACCTTACTGCAGTATTGTACTACTTTCCAGCTCGGCTTGATTGAAGATTTTCTCACATTTGATAGTCCTCAATTGGTCTTCTAGTTCCCGGGCTTTGTCGACGAGGGTCTGATGTAGATCTTTGAGCTACTAATTGTCTGTCGACAACATCCACTCACGCTTCTACAGTGACTGGAACTCTGTCTATTTTTCTTAGAGAGTTTCAGTGAGTTCAGCCAAATGATTCCGCAGTTATGAATTCCTAGCAGAGAGATTTTCGATAGTATTTTCGAGTATTAGGGTTTTTCTACGCAAGTCCTCGTTTTCGGATTTGATCATCTCAACAGACTCTTCTTATTGGGTATACCTTGCTACCTCCAAGAGGGCTTGTTCGTGCTCAACTCTCAGCGACTCCATTTCTTATTCTATTCTTGTATTCTTACTTCTCAGCGATATCATTATTCGCTGTTGCTCTTCGGCTTGTCCTTACAGTTCTTCGACTCTCTCCAACTTAGAAGACAGAGTACCAATTTCTTAAATTTGGTCTTGCAACTTAATCTCTTGATCTAACTTTTCACGCGCCAGCCTATCTATAGCCTGTAGTCTCTCAGACAACAACTTTTCGTTCTATCGCTTCCACCTCAGGAGCTCATCCTGTTCTTCTGAAGACTTGCGGAGTTGCTTCAGCAGTTCTTCCTTTTTCTCCCTGGCTACTCGCATCATGTCTTTTTTCTAGGTGTCATGCTGCTCGACCAGAGAAGTCACCATTTTTTCCATATCCTCCTTGATTCGTAATTCTGCTGCCCTCACCTCTTTTTGCGTGTTCACTTTTATCGAAATAATCATCTCATCCTTGCTCTGGTTATCGGTCTTTAATCTCTGGATTTCACTGGCAAGCTGGTCGGTCTGCCTTCTATGCTCAATCCTAGCTGCTGCATTCTCCAGTTCAGATCTTTGTTTTTCCCGAGCAATCTCGGACTTGAGTGATTCTATCTCCTTAATCATGTTTTCACGCATCTCCCTGTCGCTTTTGAACTTGGAAATGATTGTCATAAGTTATTGGGTCTGTGGCTTCGGGGGCAGCTCGATAAGATTGCTCCCATGAGAGTTTTGTCGACTTAATTCTTGTCTATCCGACCTTTGACTCTGCACCATTCTATTATTGTTTTCTGCTTCCATGGTCTGAGTTTAGATGAATCTACGCTCGTTGGCTTTCTCAGGGGGTTTCTAAGAGTCCTAGTGCTTCGTCATTGGAGGAGTTTTTGTTACTATGGTGTATGTTTAGATTTTAGATGTCTGCTCACTTTGATAGTTTGTAAATGCTCTGCTAGTTCTTGTGATTGGAGTTGCTTCTATCGCTGAGACCGATGGACTATTCAGTACCTTTGTGTTTTTAGGTTGCTAGGTAACCACTTAGACCTGAAAATTTTTTGTTGGTCTTGCCGTTTCAGGCTGCAAGATTCCCGACTGGCTTGAACTCTGTCGGCTCAAGGTTCGAGGCGATAGAAAAGTCGTATAGCCATCAGGAACTCGGAAGGAAAAAGACTCACTTTAAAAAACGGTAAATAGATTGTGTTTGATGCCGGTCTTTACTTGCACTACTCGATCGGGAACTCTCGCTTCATTATGCTATCTATTGAGAGCCTAATGTGACTATTCTTGTCTGGGCATCTTTCCAAACTATATGACTTTTCAGGGAGGGCCCTTCCTGCGAATTCAGCGAGGTCTAGAGTAACTACCCCTGCAAGTTTGGCATCGGCAGGCCTAGAGAGGGAGTAGAAGCTTATGCAAAGGGTCGACTGAGTCATTAATATTGGGTTACTTTGCGGGGATGGTATTCTCTGGAGTGTTAGTTATAGCCGAGGACAGCTTCGAGACGCATTTCGCAGTCGAACTAGGCTAAGCCGTCGACTAACTGGACCCTCTTGGGATTATCTACAAGGTGTTTGTCTAACAGCAGAGAAGAGAGCAGAGTGAGAGGAAGCATCGATACCTAGTTTCCAGGAAAGAGAAAATTCACAAGGGAACTTGAGTCTAATCTCTGAGGTGGTGACACGGACTCTGAAGGCGAACTCTCTGGCTTTGAGGTTGGGGCTCGAGGCATTCGGCCTCATTGTGCAGGGTTATTCTTTGAGGTTTTAAATAAAAAAATCCGAAGCATATGACTTCGCCAAGCCTTCTTTAATTGATTTTATCTCAAAGATACGATACCTTTAAAGGACCCTATTATGTAAGGTACTCATATAAGGTTTGTCATCCGCCCACTCCAATCTCTACGCCTGTTGTCCTTTTGTTTTTGCTCTGGGACTTTTCCAGCTATCTCTTGCTTTGAGGAACCACTTCTGCTTTAGATTCGGCAGGGTTGCTATTCAGAGCTGTTGTGATTTTGTTAAACTCTGTCTCAAGCGATGCTGCCATCTTCCTAAATTCTGCCAGTTTCGAGTCCAGACCTTGAATCTTCTCGTCCAGTTTGGCTGAGTTCGTTATGATGTTCTCCAATTCTTTCAACTTCGTCAAGTACTTCTGCTGCCCGCCTGAATTATTCTGATCCTTCTCAGTCTCCTTGCGTCTCTGCAGTTGTTACACATAAGTCTATCGTTGTTGGTATGTTTCCGCGCGCCTCTTCGCCTCCTGCTCTGCCTCTTCTTTCTCCTCCCATCTTTTAAGAAAGACCTCAGCCTCAAGGTATTTATCGCTGACCTCGTTGTTTTTTGTCTTGGCAGCTTGTGCTTCAGCATTCACACGCCTGGCCTCGCTTTGCAGCTTGACAATTTTAAGCTCAGCGAGGTTGCGATCAGACTCTAAAATGCGAATCTCCTTGACCATTTCGGACTCTGCCACGATCGATAGACCCTGTAGTGTGATTTCTTTTTTGCCAGCCTTGTTCTCACGCGTGAACCTGTCCACTTTTTCACGCAGCTATCTTATCTACTTCTCGATATCATAAGGGTGTCTGTCCGATATGCGATCAACGCGTCGGGATAACTGCAGGTATTATTATTGATGGTTTTCCAGAACCAGCTGGCTGTTGTTGAGCTAGCGTTCCACCGCCTCGAGTGCCCCATCGTATCGAGCACTGGGCCTGGAGGTTTTAATATTCTTGAACTTGGCCTCTTCAATCCATTTAGCTACCTGCATGTTAAGATTCTTGAGCATTTGCCGTAATTCTTGGTGCTGATCCTCGAGCTATTTTTCAGTCAGCTCAGCATAGGGCTTTGAATGCACGGTCGCCAGTTCTTGCAGAATTTTAGTATGGGTAGGTATGACCGCCGAGATGAGGCGGGAAGTGTTAGAAATATCAAGTCGGGTGCGGGTTTTGGGGAGATGTTTGTGTATCTAGAGGTTACTGTTTATGTTGGGGCGGAAAAAGTACGCTTGGGAGTTCGAGTCTATGGGACTTGTGTTTGGCAATGATGTCTTCGCCGATTTCCTCTTCTACCTCCATCCTCTCGGTTTTATATTTATTAACTTTATACGCTACGAAAGTAAGCATACATCACATAAGACATACGGACGCTCAAGACGACATATCAGGCAATGGTTTGAAATGAATAGCCTTGTTAGATGAATGGGAGTCAGGTGGTCCTCAGGCCTGAGAGATAGCCTTGAGGGATGTGAGTCCGAACGACTGCAGGTTAGTATTGACCTTGGGTCCTGCAGGTTGCTGGAATTTGGTCATCTTGAACTGCTACTCCTTGTTGGGCTTGTTATAGAAGTCGACCAGCCTGTTGTTCTTTTCCTTGAGCAATTCCATGTTCCGAGTCTATATGCCGCGTAAGAAATGGTCAGGATTGATTGTTGGTGCTAGAATTTACGGATTTGAACGTGAAGCCTTTGCTCACAGACTTACTGGCTTTGGTTTCGTAGAATTGCTTCTTCTCTTCTTAGGCCATCAAAGAGAAACAGTTGCCCACTACGAGTTTCACTGGTGTAGAGGGTCTGTTCGGCTGGCCGTACGTGAATTCTTCCTCAGGAAGCATGACTGGGATGTACTTGGAGCCATGCTTGGTTTTGACTTTGATCTCATGGTTGCTCCGGAACTGGGTTTGTCCGGGAGCAGTGTAGATGCCGGACCTGATTGTGAGCTTGTTCAAAGCCTTGAAATCTTTTTGGTTATTTGATTGTGCGAGCTAGATCGTTGGCTGCTGTGATGCATTAGCATAATTCCAGGAATTGGTCACTTCCTTAATGGTGACAGGATCTTCCTCGACCTTTTTGCCATAGGTATGTTCGTCGTGTGGGAGGTCGTAGCAGGTTTGCTTAACTTTGCCTGAGGGGGTCAGAGAGTGAGGAGTTACCTGGTTCGTCCTTGACGAGGAGGGTGTTCTTGAAGTTGGTCGTACCTGGGAGGTAGCTCATGCCGCTGGAATGTAGTTGTTCTTTATTGAGTGATGTATAAGTTATAACTTCTAGGGAGTGGGTGTGAGAATATGTGTGTTTTTTGCAAGACCTGCGATATTAAAATGGTTCTTTATTAAATAGAGTACTAGATCAGTTAGCACCAGCCAGTCTACTCAGGTAAGCACATTGCAAGGGCGTTTCGGACTGTAGAAGATATTCTTATACACCACCTGGTTCTCGCTCATCTCCGTCCGCACAGCCCCCTTGCTGCGTTTTATCAGTACTTGTCCCACATTCTTCTACAGATGCTGAACTCCCTCACTCTCCTGAACCTTCAGGGATTTCTCCCCTTCCATCACCCCAAAACTCATCCTGTTCTTCTGCACCACATCCTTTCTCTTCTTCAACTTGTCCTTCTGCCTTACTGACTGAAGGGTATTGACTTAGTGTATGGGCTGCGTACTCTTCTTCACTTATTTTCTGTCTTGGAACAGACTGAAATCGGATTTAGTTGTGTTAGCTGCTCTCTTGAAATCTAAGTCAAGGTTGATGAATTCTGGTTCACTCTCTTTTCTCGGTTTCATCGGATGGCGACGCCTATGCAGTCGCTACTCTCGCTTGCCCTGAGCAGCATTGGCAGCTTCACGCGTCTGGCTGTTTCTGGCCCTATTTTCTCCACTTTCCTCTCTGTACTTTCTGGACCCAAATAGATACCTCTACTCGCGTAGGTTGTACTGAATTGTTTCGACGTGCTTTTAAACTGATCCTTGAACAGAATAAACTGATTCTAAATGGGTGTCCGATTGTCTCGTGCTACTTCGATGCCAGTAACTACCTTCTCTTCGTTCCTGAACTTGCCTTTCTAGAGAGTGGACATGAGCTGGGTACTACTGTTTTTGTAGGCTTAGAGTTTCTGCTGCTCCATCAGCCTGATATACTCAATATTTATGAGACTCACCCGAGCCTTGAGGCTCTGGTTTAAGGATGTTCTGGTTTCTCGCTCAGTTGGACGCCTCTCGTTACAAATATCGACTGTGGAGTTCACATTATCGACTCCAGTGCTGCTCGATAAAAGATGAGGAGAGGCATGCTGCGAGCGGTATTTATTCTTTAGGAATCTTCTCCTCATATTTTGATTATTCGAGCACAGTGTTTTTGTGTGCAGTGCTGATCCCTCACCCATAGCAGCATTGGGACAGCCTTTTTACCAAGAAAGACAGCCAGGATGCTTTTTGGGCTATGCAGAGAGGGGGCAGAAGTCTGGGCCCAGGGAAGGGGAAGAGGCTTCGTCGGTGTCCCAGGGAGTGATTGTGTGGAAAGGGCCGTGCGTTGAAGCTTTTAGGGACAGGGCTGAGCCCTACAACAGAACATTGTATATGTAATATCGGCAAATGGAAGGAGCGAATCCTTATTATAAGATTTCTAGAGGAACCAAGAAAAAACGTTCTTCCAAAAATAGAAACAGACACCAACCGAGTTCGTTTGAGTCTTTGGACAAATCACGGTTCGGGGCGCTCGTCAAGGAGCAGAGAGTATGCGTTGCTGCTGAGGTCGACTCGGGCAACCCCCACGAGCGAGTTGCTGCGTGAAAACAGCTCGTGCTTGTGGCTGATTATGATGTGTTGCATTACTCGTCCTGAAGTGGATAGATATTACCAATGAAAATAAATGTGATTTACTTTATGCTCCTTTTGCGATCAGCCGCAGGAAACGGCCCACATTTTCATCATCCAGGAAAGCGTCAGTCTCGTCGAACACGAGCAGAGGCGACTGAGTTACTATCGCGATAGAGTACTGCAGGGCTAAGCATGCCATTGATTTCTCGCCGCCAGACAAATGGTCGATATCATAAATGAACCTTTTGGCCGGAGGCGTAGGGCTAAAGTAAAGGCCGTGCTCGAAGGGAAGGAGTTCGTTTTCCAGGAAAATCTGGGCGGTGCCATAAATGTTACTGTCTGCAGTCATGGTAAGCTCCTTGTAGACATCAGAGAGGACTGGCTTAAGTCTATTGATGAAGCCCATTAGGGTTTCCTTCCTTTTCTCAGTGATTTCCTTGATATTAGTATTAAGAGTGACCCTACTATTAATGGCCTCCTCCAGTTTTTTTTCCAGCGCTTCGATCCTGCCTTCTACGCCCGCAAGTCCGTCTGCGGAGGCACCTGCTAACACATCGAAACTTGTATATTTGGCTAGTTCTTCCTTGACTTTGTCTGTTTCTTCTTGGAGTCTTTCTTGGTACTGTGTGATCTGTTCACTCGTGACATTTTGTAGAGTAGCTCGCATAGGAGTGAGAATGGGAGTATAGTCCGGTGTGAGTCCGATGGCGAGGGAGTACTCTAGATTAATCTGCTGGAGGAATTCCCTTTGCTGGGAAGTGAGTATGTTAATCTTCTAACGCAGCTCGGGGAGTTCGGATTTGAAGGAAACATCTACTGTTAGAGTCAGGTTTCCTAGATCTTTCTGGAGACGTTCTAGTTCTTTTTCGATCTTGTGGATTTCGTTTTAAACTTCTTTCCGTGCTTCCTGGCTGGCCATCTCTGCTAGAACTTTCTATCGCTTCCCGATTTCTTCTCGTAAGTTCTTTCCTTTAAGCTTCTCTATTTCCTACTCGATGGCCTGCTTCTGTGCCAAGTATGAGTTCTTCATCTTCAGCTTATGCTCGATCGATCCCATGTCACCCTCCCCGAATAGTTCATGCAGACTCACCTTGTGCTTCTCCGCGAACCCTTTGAACACGCTCGACTCAGCCATTATCTTTTATAACTTCTTCATTGATTCGAGGTGCTTCTCCCTTTTTCTTTTGAGCTCTGCCAGTTCCGATTCCAGAAACCCTACATCTTCTGTGGGCTTGGTCGCTGCCTTGCTCGTTTTGCAGATATGCAGTTCCTGCTTTAGTTCGTCTCTCTTCTTCTCGAGCATTGCGATCTCCTCGGTCTTCTTGAGTAAAAACTGGTTGTTGGACTTTGCCTTGAGCATGGTGATCTCATCGACCAGTTTCTGTTTCTGCTGCTGAAGCTGTGACAGTTCTTTTTCTGCCTTCTTTTGGGTATCGGCATCAAACTTGAAGGTGAGCTTCTTGGGGTCGATTTCTCCTGAGGAACTTATCATGCCGTCACTCCTGACTATTTCTCCGTCGACTGTATATATTTCTCTCACTCCTTTTATCCTGGACTCCTTGAGTTTCATGGCTTCATCCAGAGTTCCACACACCACTTTCCCTTGCAGGAACGAGGTGCAAGAAGCCTCCTAATCCTTCTAATTACTGATCGAAGTCCACTACCTACGACGCCGGGATGCCTTTTTTCCCCAGCTATCTCGCTAAAGCTGCAGTGACTTCACGATCTGGGTGCTTAACATTACCCAGGATCACGACGTTTTTAGCCTGGCACATTTCTCTTAGTTTCTCTGCCACCCGGTGGGAAGACTATTCATTATCAACCAACAAGTATTTTTTGACGCCATTCATCAGCAAGTAGAAGCAAACAGCATACTTAGCGACAGTTGGCTTTACCTTTTCGCTCAGCATGCCTTTGAATCCCCGCAGACTCATCAACTTGCGGCACAGCTCTTTATCTTTCTTGCTTTCTACTCCTTCGAGTAGCTTTTCCTCTGCCTATGCGATCCCAAGGTTGACCTTATCCAGATCAGATATTCTCGAGTGGTAGTTCTTCTCTGCAGCTACGATTTGGTCTGTTACTCTAGCAACTTCCTTCCTGGTACCTTCTATCTGGTTTTCCATCTCGGATATAGACTCTTCGAGCTGCCTCATCCGCGCAACTTGTGTCGGTTTATTCGCAATCTTGGACTTCAGCCCTGCAATCAGATTCTGTTTGCTGTCAATCAGCCTATCCAGTCCTGCAAGCGTCGCCTGCTTTTTGTCTACTTCGCACTTTAGAAGGTAGTTCTCCTTCTACCACTGGGCATACTTTTCGCTGTATTCCCTGACCACTTCGCTATCCGCTTGGGAAGGTATTTTATCCTCCAGGACTTTAAGTTGGTGCATAAGACTCAATAAGTGTTTCTCATCATTAGCATGCTTTTCTCGCAGCTCCTTCAACTCCTGGGCGAGGAGCCCTGCATTGCCACTATTGAATGAGCCAAGTTTGCGTTGTTGCTGCCTGCGCTCTTCTTGTTTTTTGAGATCTAGGCTTTAATCTCCTGTGCGTGCTTGAAGTCTCTCTGGGCTTTTGCCTTTTTCTAATTGATCTTCCTGATTTGCTTTTCCTCCTATTCCTGTTTTTGGTGGATCTTATTTTCTAGGTCAACCTTATCCAACTCCTTCAACAACAGTCTGGATAATGCTTCTTTTTCCTGAAGAGTACGATACCTGTCTTCATGCTTGGTGTACTGTTATGCAGACACTTTGACTGTCTTCAGGTTCTTTCTTTCGATCTTGAGTTTGGTGAGTTTGGCTGTGTTTTCCTGGATTTATTTATTGATTTCGTCGACCTTGAACTTGTTCACATCGTACTACTGTCGGTAGTTGGCCGAGCCCGACAGTTCTTAGAAATGACGGCACAGATCCTTTGGCTCCTTGCTTATCAGTTTGTCAGTCTCGCCCTGCCAGATCCCGAAGTTGCAGCATGACACTAGCAAACCCATAGAACTCACAAAGAGACTATAAATCCCTGCATCTACTTCCAAGTAGTTGATCAGGAACTTAGTGTCTCCATTGCTGTTTTTTATTTATCTTCTGACTACTACTTCAGTGTTGTTCTCAAGGACGAAGGCGCACTCGACCCAGCAAGCAACCCCACTCTTGTCTCCGTTATGTCCCTTTCTCACTTTCTCTTCCCTACGATGCATAAAATCCTTCACGTCAAAATAGCGACCCTTCAGCTTCTCAGCGCCAAGGCAAAACATGATGGCTTCGAGTATGCTACTCTTGCCTGAGCCATTGGGCCCGATGATACACGTAAATTGGAGAAAAGGTCCGACGAAGTGCTGATCCTCTGGAGTTTGCTAATGATGCAGATGAAAATGAGTGAGATGGATTACTGAAGGACTTAAAGTTGTAGACTTGGAGATGACTGAGCTTCTTAACACGGGCATTGAATCGGAGTGCTTCAGGGAGTTCCTGGGAGTACTGGGTTGGGTAAGGGGAGGAAGGGGAAATATGGAGATTGGCGAACTCCTGGATCATGGCTAAGTCGTGATAAAATTTGGGGGCGTGATTTTGAATTTGATAAGCAGAAGAATCCCTCAAAGCACAGGAATAACACAAGACCCTTTTCTCTGTAATATTTTTGCTAAAATGGTCTCCTACACCTGTTTAGCCGGAAAATTACTATCTCTCTCGACGTCAGAATATGATCCCATTATTCTACCACTCATGTCTGCCTATTATAATATCTATATCTTTCCTCTAGTCTGTTCGTCCTTGACGCATGCAAAAGATTAGACATTTCTTCGTAGGCTCTCTCGTAGGTGCCATCGGAGCCTCTGCCTTCTTCCTCGCCAACCCACAGTCAGTCCCTCAGTCTCGGCCTCTTCCTAAAAAGATAACCAACCCCTAACCAGAAGCTTATACTAATGATACTTGTCTGCCTCGTTCCTCTGACGCCACTTCCACAACACAAAGCATTATGGGATCCGGAAGTGAGAAACAATCAGCATCCCCATCCCCGCTGGAACCCAATCCCATAATAAGACTCTAGAAACAGCCAATTAAAAAGTTAGACGACATCCGTAAAATGCTATCCGAATTCAGAGGACCAACCATCGAAAAGGTTCCTATCCCTCCTGAAAATCCTCCAATTTCTCTCCCCAAGCCTGAAGAAATCATATCTAAGGTCAAAGAGAGAGCTCTACACAAGAGTCACGAGCTGACCGAGGAGGCACAAAAGCGCATCAAGTCAGCACGGGAAGCAGCCACCAAACATGTACAGCAACTGAGTAAAGAGACCGAAAAACTGGCCAGCGAAGTCCAGAAAGAAATTGAGAAGGAAACCCGAAAAACAGTCCGAGTGGTAGAAAAGTAAATCAATCAGACCAAAAATGAACTAGTCGAAAAAGGGAAGACCATGATCCAGGAAACCAAATAAGGATTGGAAAAAGAGTATAAGACATTAGAAGCAACAGCCAGGGAAGGGACGCAGCTGCTGGGTTCGATCAAGAGTGGGCTGCACGATCTGGAACTTAGCATTCACGAAGCCACAGAGGAGGCCAAATCTCAAGCAGCAAGGCTGTCGGATGAAACCAAGATGAAGTTGGCAGGGTCGACAGCCAAGTTGTTAGAAGAGGTGTTGCAACGTACGGAAGAGGCACTGCAGGAGGTTGACCAGAAATTGAGTGAGATGATCAATGAGCAGAATAGGAAATTGGATGAGGCCGTCGAAAAGCAATAACACATCTAAAAGAAATAAGAAAAGCCGGCCGAGAACAAATGATAGAGAATGAGGCGTGGTGGATGAGGTTATAAAAAGGGTAGAGTATTTGTTATTAATTGTTGTCAAGATTGTCTTGAATATGATCAGTAGTAGCCTTTCACGATTTTGGAGACTTTGTGTAAGAATCCCTCTGATAAATCCTTTACCAGATTTCCTTCAAGTTATGCCCAGTTAGTCTTCATCTTCTTCCTTTTCACTCTTTTCTTCAGGAGTTTCCCACTCCCCTCATCATTATCTACAAAGTCACTCTGCTTCCCTTGATATTATGATCGACTCTTTCCTTGGATATTCGGTAAAATCGTACTCTCCACTTTGGCTTCTTGCTTCAGCGTCAAAGCCTGCACTAGTTCAGTAGAGTTCTTATTTGTAACTTACTGAGGGAGCGACAAGTGTTCAGGCTTAGACTGGGATTGCGATGGTCTACTTGAGTATATTGATCTGTTCGTCTTCGGATGCCTGGGAGTGAGCTTGTTGGCAAACGTTCCTGCAGAGTTATCAGACTACTTTTGTATCATGTTTTGTTATGGACCCTCTTGATGGTTGTTGCGGGTGGTGTGGACACTTTGGTTTCTTTTAGGACCAAAAGGGTTTCCGGAATAAACCCCATACTTCTTTCTGAGTGAGGTTATAAAGGTCGACTTGGTTTTGGATCGGGAGTCAAGTGCTGAAGGAAGTGCATGAAGTTGGGGGCGAGAGTTGCTCATGGCAATTTATCGAGAAGGGGGTAAGGGTTTTTTGTGGGATAAGGGCTGGTAGGGGATGGTGAAGAGAGGTTATGCAGTAATGATTTTGAGTTTGTGAAGGTGTGAGTCTTTGTGGCGAGGACTGGACATTTTATTTAATCTTGGGAGGTATTATTGGTTAGAGATCCATAGTTAGGGAACGGATTATTGGAGAGTGTCTTATGTTTGATGATAGGAGGGGAAGATTAATGTACCTAATTAGAGCATAGCTTGTTCATAGCTTAATATGAACAAGACTCCACTGGGGTCAGCCCTAAGCCGAAGACCTTCCGTCGCTAACAATTAATATGTATCTATGTCCCTATAAATAAGGGTTGAGGTCTTGAGATTGGACGGAAACACTATTTATTAAACCTTTCGGCAGAGTTCCAGAGAATCGATAAAGACACAATAGTTTTAACTGCACTTTCTGGTTAGCCTGATTTAGCAGCAATCTTGACTACTTCATTCAGACTGAAAGCCCATCATACATAAATCAGCTAACTAGATAAGCACTGTAAATTAAAACCAGAAAGCTTTTCCCATGCCCAAGGAACTTTTCCACGAGTACAGATTCCGAGTCACCGTCACCCACGTAGCCATCGAAATCAAGTTCCCTTGTACTCTCAGCTGTACCTTCAAAATCGGTACTCACGTCTCCCCTCACCATAATTACCCTCTCTAGGCAAGGACGAATCCAATTCTACCGAGGAAGTTAAGCTTTGCCAGAATAAGGCTGAGTTCGAGCAGGCCATCGAGCTGAAGAGTAGCTTGCGGTTCAAACAGGGAGTGTGTGCGAACAAGAAGGTATAGCATTGACATTGGATCGTAGATTTTGTTCTACTGTGATGGCGAGTAGCAATAATGCAATGGAACAGAAGCGTAATTGAAGCGTAAAAATTTTACTGCAGCGATATTGGTGTGGAATTGACCAGCTGCATACCTTTTTAGCGCTTCTGATTTTAAGTCCCTTAAAAACTACTCCCTTTTTTTCACTCCACACACGTCAAACACGCTCAACTCACTATAATCAATCTAGGGATTCATTACGATCTATGTCTTGTCCAACAGTGGTCGCAACAACGCAGGCATGTGCACAATCGACTTCTCCACTCATCTCAAAGAATAGCTAACGATAGAACGCAATCTAGAGAGGTGTCCTGATAGGAATGCTCGCCTCAAGGCTGTCATCACGCCTACCTTCATTCGATAGTACTAAGTCTAATAGTAGTCCAACGAAGACCAAAGGAGTGGATGGAAAGGGTCAGAAGATGACGGGAGCCTTTCATTGAAAAGCATCAAGATTGAATAGATGCCTCAGACGCCTAATATGGGAGTAAGCCGATTTAATGGTGTCAACACGAACAGCAGGCATATGACCCCGAAGAATGATTTAATGTATAGAAACGGTACTCTGAACGATATAGCCTGGAGAAGCGGGCAGCTAATTGAATTCACCTCAAAGAGTCCCTAGGCTGTGGAAGTAAGATCAGGATCGAATAACAACAAAGCTAGTGAAAGGTGTACAACCATAGAGAAACATGAGCGTGAAAGAAGGTATGCAGAGGAGTCGGAAAAAAATAAGACTATCTCGTAGCTCAGACTCTAGTTGACTGAAAAAGATAGGAAATTGACCAGAATGGAAGTAGAAAAGCAGTCACAAATGCGCGAGATTGAAAACCTGAAGTCGCAGATCGAGACAGCCCGCACCAAGGCTATCATCAGAGGCAATACCGAAGGTTAACTCAACGCGGAGACGGATAGGCTTCGAAAGAAGCTAGCCACCGCAGAAACCAACCTTGAGTCGATGAGAGCTATGAAGCTGGAGTGGTAGAAGAAGGAGATAGAGCGAAGGATAGTAACAGCCAGCGAAAAAGCGGCAATCGAAGAACTTGAAGGCAAGGTTAGCCAATATCTAGAAATGTAGAATGAGGTAAAAATGTTACGGAAGACAAGGGAGGAACTTGATAAGATAAGTAAAGACCGGATAAGAGAAGTCAGACAGCAGGCAGAACGCATAGACGATCTGGAGAATTCGCTATCAACTGTACAGAAAAGACTAGAAATGAAGGACACTTTCTATAAGGATGAGCTGAAGAAATACAATGAAAGAGTTCTAGATGTGGAGCTAGAGAGACAAAAGGTCTACTCTGATCTAGCTGAGCTCAAAAGCCAGTACGATGAACAAGATAAGCGGAACTGCGCAACCCTCAGAGAAAAGGAAAGGTCCTGCACTTAAGAAAAGACTAGACTTAATAGGAAAATAGAGTCTCTGAAGGCTGACTTAGAGAAATATACGAAAGAGTCTGCCAGCAAGGGACAAGAGTCTGCTGAGCAGCAGGGAAAACTAGAAAGACTCGCAAGGGCTCTGACGGATAAGTAGGAGGCCCTTGACAAGATGGAGTTGGAAATGGATAGGTTGCGCAGAGAATTGGCTCAGGAGTCTGTTTACAAGTTAAAGTATGAGGAAGAGATGAAAGATAAACAGAATCTGCGGCATCTGATGACAACAAAGCAAGATAGCCTGGAGGAGAATCAGGCATAGCTAAACAGACTTAAGCTGGAAGCCGAAAAACAGCTGAATGAGAAGAATGAAAGTATCCGACAACGGAACGAGAAGCTGGCAGAACTCACTCGAAGGTCTAAAGAGAAAGATACACGCATCTCAGAGGCCCAGAACAGCCTCGAATCGGTCACTAAAAAATACGAACTGCTCAAGAGAACAGATTAGCGCAAAAGCATAGAAATCACCGAACTCAAGACCAATTAAAAGTCACTACTCGCAGAGATCAACCAGATCTACACTCGTCAGCAGGAGCTAGAACTCCATATCCAGGAAACCACCCACCAGTATGAACTTAACACCTAAGAGCACAAGAATACCATACGAAAACTTACTGATTAGATCTAGCAGCTTAAATATCAGATCCGTCTTTAGAATATGGCGAAGGATAGCATATCTGACGCCCTTCAAAACCTGAGCGAAAAGGCATCATCCTCTTCTGATATGTCTATCAAGCTAGAAGACCAGCTTAAGAAGTTAGAACTTGAGTTGCTTCACAAAAATCTTAACGAGGCAGCGCTTAAAGAGGATATCGCGAGGCTTACGAACACTGTAGGAGATCAGAAGGAACAGATTAGAAGGGAGATATCTAGGCAATAAGAACTATATCAGAAGATCACAGTGCTGGAGACTGAAAACATCAAGTTGGGGTATGCTTCGGAACAGGTTTTGAGGCTTTAGCGGAACCTCAAGGAAAAGTAGACTGAAAATAAAAACAGACTGGAAAAGGAGACTTAGCTGGAGATATGTATTCAGAGACTCTAGAATACTCTGAATGCAGCCAAAGATGATCTGAAGGCTAAATCTACAGACCTTTCGAGGGAACGAATTGCAGCTGAACATGTCCGCAAAGAACTTCAAGGGCTTAACTAGGCTAATGTTAATGTGAGGAGGCAGCTAGAGAGTAGAAGCCAGTAGTTTTTGGAGCTTAGTTCCGAATATAAGAAGATGGCCATCGATAAGACTAATGTCGAAGGTCGTTTAGAAGCGAGCTTGCAGGACTTCAAAAAATGGAAATACTCAAGCCTGTAATCTTTAAAAGTATTCATAAGTGGGGTTTTCTCCCTCGACGGCGCAGAAACTTTGCTACTTGACACAGACAATGAGATTGCAGAGATTCAGCGTGATATGGCTCGTCGGCTGGCCAAGCTCAAGGAGAAGAACAGCGAGGACATAGACAGAAAACTGAAGTAGCAACAATAGCACTACGAATCTCAAATCTCGATTCATCGGACGGAGGCTCAATAGAGATGTGGGTAAATCTCCATGCAACTTGATAATAGGGTGAACGAGCTCAACTATTTCAAGTAGACTCTCTTAATCAAGAATAAAGAACTCGAGCGGGAGGTGGATTATCTCTCCAAATCACTCAAAGAACTGGATGACCGCCATCATAGCCTCAACTTGGAAAAGGAAAAGGCTTAAACCCAGGTTCGAAAGGACATGGTCGATATTGAGGAACTCAGGGCTTTGAATGAAGAGGCCAATCGACGGATCAGCAACCTCAATAGAGACATTAAAGAGCTCTCAGTAGATCTCGAGAATGAAAGGAAGGCTCGGGAAGATACGCTCAATAAGCTCAAAATCGAGAAGGAAAATACGCACAAAAACTACCAGAGTGCAGAAAAACAGCTACAGGAATAGCTTTTCACTCTACAACGAGCCCATAATGAGCAACTGCTGGTGAGCGAACAGCAGCTGTTCTCAATCAGAAACCTCAACAAAGAATGTGAAACCTACAAGGAATCTATCAGGATGCTGCAGGAAAACATACATACGCATAGAGGCCTAGAGCTGGAGAAAGATGAGCAGCTTAAACAGCGCGGGAAGAGGTAAAAATAGTTATCGGAAAAACTGAGAAGCCTTGAGCAGGCGTTAGCGATCGAAGAGGAAAGAGTGTTACAATTAAAATCAGGGCTGGGCATGGCTCAACTCAAGGAAAAGGAGATCGAAGAGTACAAGAGTCTCCTGGAAAAGTAGAGATAGTCAGCGAATAAGAAAGTCACAGCACTTTCGAACGAAGTATCACAGCTCGAACAAGAGTGCCAGAAAAAACATGCTTCTTTAGAGTGCACGAAGGATGACCTGAATAGAGTATTGTAGAATATCTCTGAAGCCCACCATTTCATAAGGAATCTCGAGTAGAATCTCAGCCGGAAAAGCTCCCAATGTTAGGAAAGAGTTAGAGAAAATTAGATGTTAAAGTAGAAGTGCGGTCGACTTGAGAAGTAGATGCAGGGCTCGATCAATACACTACGGACCAGATAAACTGAGCTTTAATCAGCACTGGAAAGTCTTACACGTGAGAGACAAGAGCTTCTGGACAAGAATTCTAAGTTAGATATGGAGCTCAGGCAAGAAAGGTCTGAAAGGACAAGTGGGGTGCATAGTGCAGACCGGTAAATCTCGAGAATGAGAGCCTAGAAATAATTGTTACAAGGTTAGGTTAATTCCTTAGGCAGAACCCTTCTCGATTTATCGTCGCGGGAACAAGATCTTCGCCGAGGGTATGATGGAGTATTGCAGGAGAACAGCCATTTGATCAACATCATCAGAGAAAGATAGCAGGAAGCATAGAGATTTAAGGAATTCCTAGGCCAGAAGGACGGCCAGATAGCTGTGTACTTGGAGAGAATCAGAGCCGTTGAATAGGAGCTGAGGCGAGAAAAGGTGTCCCAGGAAGAGAGAGTCAAGCTTGAAGAAAACGAAGCCATTCAAGGACTTAGGAGCCAGATTCGGAGAATGGAGGACAGTATTGTAGAGTTGGAGGGAAACATCACGTCCCAGGAGTCAGAAAACAACATACTCAAGGATAGATAAAATAATTTGGAAGAAATACTAGACAAGTTCAAAAAAGAGAGAGAGTTCCTCTTTAGACAGATTCGAGAGCAAGCATAAAAAATAGGGCAGCTTACGAAAGATAGACTTGAACTCGAACGTATCAATGAGAGCAAGACCAATGGCATGCTCGAAGTAAAGACTGGGCAGCTCGAAGAACGTAACGACCTCATCAAAGAACTGCAAGCACGTCGAGAAGCCATACGTTATCTTGAAGATGAGCGTGCATTCAGCTCCAGACGCATTGAATAGGCCTCAAGAAAAGCCGAAGAGGCATAGAGCAAGCTGAAACAGAGCACCACACGCTATGAAGCCTAAATAAGGGAACTGGTGAAAGTAAAAAGCAAGCTACTGGCAGAAGTCGAACAGATTCACTTATAATAAAAAGCCAAAAAGGAGGCTACATAGAAGCATTACGAGAAACTATTGCGGGAGATGGAAGACAGCAAAATGCAGAGAGCTGCCGAAGCCCAAGAGAAGATTAAGACTCTTCGGAAGCAGAAGTTTGAAGAACATGCTCTTATGAGTGTGCGGCTGTAAGCTTTGAAGGAGCAGCTGCGACAGCTCAACGCACAACCCACCATGGTACAGAATGCCATCGCCGTCGAGTACGCCAGAGAAGTAGGGAATATCAATATGAAACATTTTATGGTCGAATAGCCTCTCAAGAACATGCAGGAATGGGTTCCACAGCTCATTTCCGAATGTAAATAAAACCAGAAAACCATTCACGAACAGGAGAAAAGGATAAAGGAGTTGACAGAAGCACTCGAAGGGCGTGACAACGGCCATCATCAAGGAAATAAGCATCGACCAAATTATTTAGTCGCTGTGCAGTCGGCAAGAACCCACGCCCAGCGAAGCAACCACGTAGTGTACATCTAGCCTGCGTAGGTCGTGAAGCACTCAGTCAAGGCAACTGACAACCAACTCATTTAGCGGCTTAAGGAGACCGAGATAAATATCCAAGTGGCACTCAATAGAGTAGGAGATCTCTCGGTGGACTTTAAAAATGCTGTCGAAGACAAGGTCAGAATCTTCTCAAAGACCAAAGAAATCTATGATTTGATCCAAGGTCGAGGAGATATTTCAGTCATTAAGGATCGAGTCGAAGATATCCTTAGCTTCTCAGCCACTCTCGGAATCACTGTGCGCAGTTCCACGATGGTCAGAGAGTTCAACACTCCAACAAACCCACACCTCAATTCATCTATCCCTTTTGGAGCCACTCTAATTGACCCTAACAACTATGTGCCCTTTGTGAGGATAATGTCTCAAAATAACAACCAACTAGTATCGAGTGTGAAAGTAGTAGAGGCTGGAGAGTCGGAGGGCGATAAAGGCTAGTCCTCTAGTCCGAGCCTGCTACTGAAGAAATTCAAGCACGAGTACAGACGATCTTCGATGTCGTAGACGAAGAAAAGTCTTTTTGAACCCAAGTCAGCACGGTGATTGAACACTATTTTCGGGAGTGATTTTCCCTCTGATCAATTCTTTTGTACTACCCTCAGTGTATATATATCACAAAATCTAATACAATCTGAAGTATGAAGTAGCCCAGCATCATAGGAACCTTCTCAGGTCCTCCAACCACTGTAAACGTATCGGCTGCCTCTCCCGCGCAGATAAGTCCTCCAATAAGTCCCTGACCTCTTCGTCGAATCCCAGCCTGTCGAAGAAGTGTCTCTCCAAGTTTCTCATGAATCTATCGTCCATCATGTCGAACGCAGACAAAGATTTCATCTGGTTACCGCGCTGAGGTCTTCTAGTTTTGCGGTGGGCGCCCAGGTCCTGGATGAAGTCTAGGTCATCGAGAGTAATGGTGCCCTTGTTTGTCCTGTAGTCAGCATACATGTAGTTGTTTGTGCCTGGACGCTTCAAATAAATAGAGAATCCATTGTAATGATCCTTATGGTCTGCTTCCTTGCCGTCTTTTTGGCCTGCCTTGTCGCCTTGGTCTTTTTTCTGGCCTTATTGGGAATAAAACACGATATGGACATCAGTATCATCCACCTTTTTGTTAATGTGAAGCTGGTTTCCTTCAGTCTTGACCTCCCACCCTTTATTCTTCAGGGCTTCCAGAGACTTAGAGCTGTCCGATGTTTTAGTCTTTTCAGTCTGGATCCTCTTCTCAACCTCGCTAACCAAAGCATCTAGAGAGCTATTCGCTTGGTCTTCATGGTGTTCTTGGTCCTGGTTTTTGGTAGCTTGGTTACTCGATCGGTCTTGATTTTGGGTGTTTTGAACATTGTTTTCCTGTTGAGTCTTTTTACCCTGCTGACTCTGGGCTCCTTTACGCTAAGACTCGTTAGTGGAACCCTCGTTCTACCTGCGACTTTGTGTTTGGGCCTATTTAGTTTCTGTGTCTGTCTTAGGGTTAGGGTTCGCATTGGCACAGAAGCCATAAGCATGGAGTGGACGTCCGAAAGCAGAAAGGGTGTGAGTAGGGAGATAAGGTTTGGCTGCGAAACGGAGGCAGGTGGCGACGTTTTTGAGCATTTGCAGTCTGAATGAAAAGTATGCGTGGGATTATTGGGTGTGCAGTGCGTGTAGGGTAGCAGATAAGGGGAGGGTCTTTACTGGAATTGTTACTGGATCGGATGGAGTTTAGTCTTTAATCATTCGGCGCGAACATTTGGTAGATGAGGCAACTATTCTAGAATCCTGCATCCGTGTTTGTATAGTTCGGTGGAACTACTCAGTGAGATATCTTGATACTCAAAAGATACTCGCGAGTGATCCCAGTTTACTCCCTCCAACCACGACACCTCATTCATCTAATTTTAGACTATCGAAACCCTAACCCACTTCTCAGATAGTCTAACACACACTATACTATCGGTACACTAGTTCATCCTAGTTAGTTAAAATTCTGGACTCGAATGTTTACAGTTGAAATCACTGATGCGAGTACCCCTCGATAAAAATTATAACGCATCCTTTACAACGAATATTTTATTGTCGATCATGTCTCGTCGGTCCAACGGCAGTCCCCAAAGACTCAACCTCATCGCCGAAGAGCTCAAGCGCAGCAAATACGTCAACGAGTCCCCCACGCGCCAGGACCCAGAGTTCTACATCCGCAAACTCACACGCCTAGAAAATGAAATGAACATCCTCCAGGACGAACTCAGCGCAGCCCGACTCCGTCTGCGCAAGGCAGAAGATTTCCAGATCAAATACGAAATGGCACTCAAAAATAATCACGGTCTCCAGACAGACATGGATCGCCTCCATGCACAGATTCGAGACTTGGAAGTGAGTCTCCAGAACCACAGAGTCCAAGCCGAACAAGATGCCATCCAGATCGTGGATCTGCAGGCCGAGCTCAAGGCCATTAAAGAGATCGTGGAGGGCTACAAATCCCGTCTTCAAGACGAGGAGAATAAACAGCTGGAGAAAATGTACATTTCAAGGGAAAGACAACAGGCTGAAGTGAATCGAGAAGTCGAGAGGCTGCGAAAAGAGATGATTAACAGCGATCAGCGGTACCAAGCTGAGATTAGCCAACTGAAGAGACGCTTGGAAGAAAAGACAGCTCTCGACGACTTCTTAGGAGCAAAAACTGATCGGATAAGGATGGAGAAGGATAAGGAAATCTCAAGACTGGCAGGACTCCTGGACAAACATCGTGTTGACACTGAGATACTCATGCAGGACAAGGAGAAAGAGTTCGAACAGCTCAGACAACGTCATCAGCAGCTAGTCGAGAACAAACTGGGAGACATTCAGAACAACCTCGAGAAGTCAGACGAGAACTTCGAAAGACAGATTCTTGGCCTGCGAGAACTGTTGGGAGTCAAGAATCAGCAGATTAATTCTCTCATGACAGAGCTTGACCAGGAGCGCAAGAACCGTGACCAGGACCGCACCGAACTCAAGAAGGAGAATGGTGGGCTTTCGGATACAATCTACAAAATTGAAAGATAGGCAGAACTCGAGCTGTTTGGTCTCAAAGAAAGGCTCACCGCGATCCACGCAGCAGATCTGAAGCTTCTCAACGACAAGCACGAGCAGCACGTGGCGACTCTGAAAAATAATGCGTCGGAGCTCGAGAAACTTCTGGAAATCAAGACACAAGAAAACAGAGCCGCAGCAGTCACCCACGAAAGAGTATAGGCAGACCTGAGGGAAAAGATTGCCGACAAAGAGCTACATGTTCAGAAATTACTGGATCGGCTAGCCGAAACTGGACAGAGCACTGAAAAACATACTAGGACTCTTCATCAAAGCCTTCAGCAAATCAATTTCGAGAAAGACGAAAAGGCCAATAACTATGCTCAAAACCTATAGTTTTTGGACCAGCAAATCAAGAGGCTCAGTCTCGCCCTAGAAGTCAAGAATCAGTAGATCAAAGCGTTGGAAGAAAAGCTGAGCATGGTCCGTAGGCAATCGACCGAAGACCTGAAGGAGGCAGATCGGAAGTGGAAGGAGGAACGGAAAGAAAGGGAATCCGAGAGAACCAGGCTCCGAGAAAGCAAGGAGGCATTGGAAGAATAGGCCAGGCAAAGGGAGAAAAACTGGAGGCTGAAGGAAAAGGCATATGAACGAGTAAAGGAAAAAGATGAGCTAGAAATAGCACGATTAAAGCAGATTCTGCAGGGGCTGGAAGCAGATAATGCTCGTCTGAACACCTACGTGCAGGAATTGGATGTCAATCTGAAGCGAGAACTCAGGAAGCAGCAGCAGTCGAGTCTGGAGCATGGAGGAGCCAGAAGGGAACTCGCTGCAGAGCTGGAGAGACAGCAGGCAGAAATGGATGCTGTCAGGAGATTAGAAGGCGAGCAGTTGAAGAAAAAGTATCAGATTGAACTCGACCGAACAGCAGAGGAAAACAAGGAATTGCGGGCCTAGCTGACACAGTTGAGAATGCAGAATGAGAGTCTAGAGGAGGAAGTGAAGAAAATGGTTGAGGCCCACCGAAATTTGGAGAGGACCAACAGGGATAGGGTCGTGGAATACCAACGGAGGATGGCAGCTCTGAACAGCGAGATTTATCTGACACAGAATCTGTACCAGAACTTCATGGAGGCAAAGAGTCGGCTGAGGCCACAGCCCCCGGCACCCCCTCCCTCCTGATGGCTGAGTGTAGTATGAGCACTTCCGAATGATTCTACGCATTTTATTTATTTCTCTCTCGTCTGTTTAGCCCCTGCCATCGGATAGGCGTGGGGCATTGCTAATTCTTAGCCCAAATGATAGTTTAAGGCAATTCAATATTTTATTCTTATAACGACCCCTAAATACTCTATGAAGTTGGCCCTCAAGACAACTATTAATACAACGTCCCCCCTCTTCGACCTATACGAGGACAATAAGTACGTGTTCCCTTCCGGACGCAACCTCTGCACCAAGAGTTTCGGCCAGGACAACCAGCAATACATCCCTCTCGCTGACTCCGTTGAAGAAATTATCCAGGTCAAAACCACTCATAACAAGAAGTTCTTCATCGTCGTCGAGAGAATCGGCCAGGACTACTTGCTATCCACCTACACCCCTAAGGGAGACCGCAGAAGCATGAAGCTTAGCCTTTTAAAAACACCCAGGAAAGTTACACTCAACCAGTCTTCCGACAGCAATCAATTACTCGTTTTTGTCCTTTATACCGAGTAACAGCATTTCCTACACTGCGACCTCAACAAAATGAAAGTCACCGGCTCGGCCATAGTCGCCGAAGATCATCTATCGGCACAGTTGCACCCGGCGCATTCCTTGGACGAGCCCATGATCACGATAGCTGGGAGGAACTTCCTCAGGTCCTATCTGGTGCACGAGGGTGGTTTCTAACTGCAGACCGAAATGATCAAGAAGCACACAAGCGTGCGGGAATTGGTTGCTCATACTTGGATGGACGCCTCAATGATGATCGCCTGTTCCAACAATGAAGTCCTAGTGATCAATGCACAGCAAGTGGTGCAAGTTATACCGAATGTCTTCTAAAAGGGAGAAGTGACAGTAGTCGAGAAACTAGGGGGGAGATGCTTTCTCTTGGGTTCGTCGTCAGGAGATGTCAGTTTATTCTTACGTCAGGATGACAAATTCGTGCTCTATCAGCACTGCAGACTCCCAGGCGATGACTGTATCGACCAGCTCGAGGTAAACAATAATGAAGACTTGATCGCGATTCGAACTCGCCACTTCCTCGGTTTCCATGTCAGCAGAGTGAGTGATATCACCGAAGAAAAACTCAATGGTCGATTCAGACCAGCCCTTTCATTCACCTGTTATGACCAGAAAGTGGGTCCAGTCAGATAAGATGGTGTCAAAGCATGCACGAAAAGGCCTCTGCTTTTGTTCGTACAAGCCCAGCTGGACAAAGTGTCAGTCTGGAATATCGAAGCCAACAAATGTCTGGTGCAGAAGATGTTTACGCATTCCAAATAAGAAGGTTCTGTACTGGTGGCCGGTGCCATCCATCCAACTGGACTGAGCGTCGCCCTCGCATTTGCTGATCGCATTCGGATCTACCATTTGCTCCTGGATGATTTGCGATGCTTCCAAGAACACGTCAACAAAAGGAGCAGAGCCATGGAATACAGCAACGGAGGACACCTACTCGCTTGCGCATTGGGCAGAGGCAAAAATAGTTCCATATTGGTCTTCAGTATAATGAGCGGCGAATAACTATACAACATCAAAATTGGAAGCGAAATCAGTCAATTCCTGTGGTCGAACGAAGACATGCATCTCATCGTAGTTTCATAGGGTTCTGTGGGGATCTGGTTCGCCACAGAAGGCTTCAAAGAAAGACACAACTACGATATCCCAGGCCTCCAGTTCGCATCTTTTGACTATAGACAGAAAAAACTGCTGTGTACTGCTGGCGACGTTATTCACATCATTAACCCTGAAGTCAGAGGAGTCGAGAGAATCAAAGCTGGAGTATCGGGGTTTGATGCTGTTTATCAAGTGGATGATCGGTTTCTCTTTACTGATGCTTTGGGTAACCTGACAACTTCTACCAGCCTGAGTCAAGGTGACAAGGCCGAAAGGTTTCCATTTGGGCTTGGAAAGACACTAATCCAACAAGCAGGACCTTTGCTGATAAGCTATAACCAGGCTAGCAGTTAAGTGAGCTGTCTGAAGACACGATCAATCTAAAACAGCCGAGAGCAGTAAGAACTAGTGTTAGTCTTCCGAAACGAGTTCTAGAAGAATCTAGAGAAGATTACCAGACTCGAAGGACTAATCGATGTGTATCATGGCGAAATGGTTACGAGAGTCACCGAGGAAAAGACTAAGTTCGACAACGCAACCCGCGAGATCAAGGAAAAGTACGAGAAAGAACTCAGATTCTTACAGGAGAACTATTCGCAACTGATGACTGAAAAGCTTAAGATCGAAAAAATGAGCGTTCGCCTGTTCGACACTGTGGAAGATGGCCATTTGAAGGCAGCGGAATAGCTGGAAAAACTATATGAAGCCAAACTCGTATCTGAGAGGAACAGGATCATGGAGCTGGAACAGCAGGTTCTCGAGGAAAGGATGGTTTCTCAAAGGAATCTGCGAACACTAGAGTCGAGGCACAACGAAGAAGTAGCGGTACTCAAGAGATAATATGAGCGTAAACACCAAGAAATCCTTAGGGAGCAGGCAGCTAACAAGTTCAAAGAAGAGGAGTTTAAGAAGGAGTATGAGACTCGAATGAGTAAACTGTAGTAGGAGAACGAAATGTTCGCCCTAGATCTCCAGATGACCGCTTAGAATGAAGGAAGAAATTACTCAGCACAGGTTCAGTTTTTGCAGCAACAAAAGGAGAAAACAGAAGTCAACAACAAGATTCTGAGGGAAGAGATGGAAGTCGTACGCAAGGACTGTGAAAGACAAACCAAGAACTATAAGGATGCGACTCTGAAGTTGGAGGAGGCTAGGAACAGAATAGCTTGTCTGGAAAAAGAAATCAAGTGGAAAGATGATCTGATCAGGGATAAGTAACTCAAGATTGCACAGTACGAAGTGAAGATTAACGAGCTGGAGAAGTCCAAGCATGTGCTCAGTTTCAGGACGACCGAAATTCGCAAGGAATTGGAGCCCAAAGATGTCCAGATCGACAAGCTGAAGAAAGAGCTGTTCAAGCTGGAAGAGTAGTTCGCCGAAGGAAACAAACTGAAGTACGCCGTGGAACAGAAGCTGGAGAAGTCCGAGAAACTGTACTAACAATCCAGAAAGGAGATTGCCGAAATGAAGGCGCTACTCAAGAAGAAAACAGCAGTCTTCGAGGAACTGGCCAAGGAGATTCACAATCTTGTCAACGAAATGGAATAGAATCTTTGGGCTTCTGAGATCGTGCGTCTCTATCAAACCTATGTCAACACCGGTCCAACCGACTACTTGACCAAGAAGCGTGATGATTCGACTGCAGAAGAAATCAATCGTCACTTGGTGCACCTGTAGAAGAGTCTGCACCAGGTAAACCAGAGCAACGATCGAGCCATCAGAGGCAAAGACAAGGAGGTGGTGAGAAAGCTCAAAGAAAACGCAGAACTGATATTCGACCTGAATGAGCTACGCAAGAAATAGAAGCAGTACAAGTCTGAATTGGATGCTAAGAGCAACACAATTACGAAGCTACAAAAGGAACTTCAGGAGATTAACAAAACTACACGCAGGGCCGAATCGACGCTAACAGGCTTTACCCAGAACAACCGCAAAAACAATCAAAGTAATCACCAGCTGGCAGGCGAGTCGATGGAGAACAGTTTCCGGGTCCTGCACAATACCCGCAAGAGCGAGTTCACTTCGCACACCCGAAACCCCAACAGCAGGCAGAGCAACAGGATCTTCTCTGCCAACAGAACCGCAATCTGTCGGGGCAACAACTATGACTCTAACAATTTGAGTGTACTGGAGAAGAATAGGATGTACTAAATGATGGCATAACTAGACACAGCCCAGACCAGGGTGAAGCAACAAGATCGGATCATCGACGAGCTAAACCGCAGGCTGCTCGTCCTATAGTGATAATCAAATGCAATGCCATGAAATTTTACAATTAGATTTGGAAATCATTTGTCACAGTTCCTTGGCTGACTGTTTTAAGTAGTGTACCGGATTTAGTTTCCCTGTAATGCTGGAAAGGGTAATGGAGCTCATCATCTGGGATTAGGTTGTTTTCTGATGCCAATTAGCGTGTATACGATCGCCAATACTTTCCCCCTGTACCTGACGAGAATGAATCCTAGAACTAGTAACAGTATCGCGACCCATTTAATCGGCCCTAAGCTGCGCCATCTTCCCATTATCCTAGTTTTTATGTCTTCCGACACAATTTTACCTTTTCTATCTCCCTTTTAAACTATGTATTGCTGTTTCTAAAGCACATAGACTCTGCATTGGGCTGGTAACTACTGTAGAACCTTCTGTTGCTGGGGTGGTTCTATCCTCTAATATAGATTTCTGGCGTCGTCGAACCGCATTGAGTAGAGGAGGGTTGTGATTAGCATAGTCATGTGAGGGTTTGCGAGGTTGATATTGTTGAGATGGTGCTGGGTCGAAGCATGATCCCCACATTCGATAGCCTTCAAGACTGACTGAATCTACTGCCGATGAGGATCTTAGCGAAGTTGAGAAGGCTGGGGATGGGCTGGGTAGTTTTTTAGGAGGTTCTTCATGGTAAAGAAAATAGATACGAGTATATCAATTATCAATATAAACACCAACCAGCTTCAGCATTCGTCATTGATAATACGCGAATTCCTCCTTGATTATTTTTCTGAGAGACCCGAAGGCATTCAGGTACTTGTCGTAGCATCCGATTGCTTCGTTCAGGGGTTGGTAGAGCTTCACCCCGTTGTCCAGACACTCCTGAGTCAGATGGTTCATGCTCTCGATCTGTTTGTCCACGAATCCCGACACTTTCTCCATGGACTTCTCGCATCGTGACGTGCAGTTAGTTATTTCTTGCGGCGTAGTGGCCTTGACGATACAGCTGTAGGAACACCTGTTGACTTTGAAGTGCAGGTAGCGATACTCCTCTGCTATGAATTTGTTGAACTGTTCCAACTCCTTCTCGTAGCGTCTGCGGATATCTGCTTCGATGAGGTTTTCTCTCTGGTCCTCGGTGAGGAATGTGGCGTCTGGAGGCAGTTTATAGGAAATGGGGTTGCGGATGGAGTCCTTCTCCTCTCTGCGGACTGATGAAAAAATGTCCTACATAGGGAATCTTGAGGGACTTTAGAGAAATAACTCTGATTATGGCATCCTAGCTTATTCATTTAAACAATCAATCAACAGCAGATAGTCTGGCGGTTCAGCGCTGTTTGTGGTGGTTCTGTTTGGGCCTCACTAAGTACCGGAAATAGTTCACAAACATCTACCAGAAAGATCTTTCCTCAAAGACACCCTCCATCCCCTTTTCCTTTAGCACTCCCTTAATAATCTCAGTCACCTGGCTGAGCTTTGAGATGTCCACTGTTGGGAACAGGTGGTGTCCTACATGATTCAGGAACCCCTGGAATGCCAGGAGGGATGCAGTCACCCCAAACGATCGATGGTGCTCGGCGGTTGTTTGGACGATATGCAGCCCAAAATCCGTGGGAATTGAAGAGTCTCCATCTGTCCAGATTCTGGATGATCGATGCGTAGGAAAGGTAAGCAAAGCGAGAAAGACGCTAGATAAACTGTGGCTGGCTAAGATGTAAAGCACAGAAATACCCGAACCCCCCGAGACAAAGTAGGCAACAGGGAATTGCAGGTAGAAGATGAGACGAGGGGGTAAGTGTTTAGGAGAATAAATACACTCGGAAATGAACATTAGTAACTCTTGGATTGGCATAAGCAGGAAAATGATAAACTGACCCAGCAGCATAAGTTTAGAGTTCTGTGGTTGCGAGGTCAAGAAGTACAGGTAGGGAACGAAACCAACGATCTCGAGGTCAGCCAAGAGATTGGTGTAGGTGTGGTGGGAAAGGCAGTGCGAGACAGTCCAGGTGTAGTGGCCCAAGGGCGAAATATCCATCAAGTACTTGGCTCCAGAATCCTTATGAGTTGCATTATGAGCAATCCCCATAAGATAGTAGTTTGCGTAAACGTTCAGTGCCAACGACCAGTAAGAAGGATTTCGTGCCACCAAAAGGAAGGAAACTAGCCAAAACACTAGTCCTACAAGTTAGTTGAGTCGTGTCTCTGGTGCTGGTTGGGCGAGTTCCTTTGAGTAGTAGATCTACTTAACTTTTGATCTGATCTAAGAGTAAAGTGTGCCTTTTCCGTAGCTAAAGTGGATGCTTGGAGGATAATTAGCTGCTTAGTCTCTGACGTAATATTTGCTGAGGACGAGGTTGGCTTTTTCGATGTTCACATGGTGCGTCTAGAAGAAGTCTGTGATGTCAGATCCTTTGGTCATCTCCAGCCAGCGCGATCCTCCTGGATGCAGCTTCACGTAAGGAGCTAGGTCGTAGAGCTTGCCGTGGACGCGCCAGAGTCCATCGGGCACTTGACTATAGACAGCCTTGCTTTTGAGCCAGCCTGTTGCAGTGGGGATTTTTTAGGGGTACTGATTGTACTGGAGGGGAAAGTTAACTAGAGTTTCTACCATATCTGATGGACAAAATATAATATTAGGTGAAGGGACTGAGACTATAGTATAGGTTGGAGGGAGATTCCAATTTGAGGCAACACTAGCAGATTTTTGTGTTGGGAGACGAGGGAAAGAAGGAGTTGGGGTTGGGGTTGATTGGTTGGGGTTGGGGTTGGGGTTGGGGTTGGGGTTGGGGTTGGGGTTGGGGTTGGGGTTGGGGTTGGGGTTGGGGTTGGGGTTGGGGTTGGGGTTGGGGTTGGGGTTGGGGTTGGGGTTTTGTTAGCGCCCATTGTCTCACAGGAAATATAGAATTATTGAATTGTGTATGTAGTGTAGAGTAGAGTCTCATCATTCATAGATTGCCTAGGTATAACTCCACCTGTTCGCGGCTGTAGCTCTATCCTTTGTACCAGGCATGACCCTTCACTTACTCCATCTCTATTCTCTTGCTCGCGTCTCTTTCCAGCATACACTCCACCAAGCCTCTGAACTCACTGCTCAGTCCCAACAGTTTGGGGTTCCTCCAGAACTTCTCCCTATCGCTACACAACATCATGTAAAGCCTGTCACTTTGTCCTGCGCTTCTGAAAGGGCTACTCCCCACCACCATCGTGAACAGGACCACGCCCAGCGCGAATATATCGACAGCTTTTCCATTGAAAGTGGTTCTTTCGTATAGCTCTGGAGCCATATACCCACTTGTGCCCACCACAGTAGAGAGCGCATACTGCTGTGTTGAGGCGCATCCGAAATCAGCTAGGACTGGCTGCTGCTTGCCATCAAAGAGGATGTTTTCAGGCTTTATGTCCAGATGCACCACACCACTTCTATGGAGTCTTTCTATGGCTTCTGCGACGCTTCGGAATACATAACGAGCCAGCTTCTCCTAGAATCTTGCTGCATCTCTGATCTTCTGGTGCAGATCGCCTCCAGCCATGAAATCCATGGCCAAGACACTGGTGGAGATGGATGTTCCGTTGGCTCGTTGGAGTAGTAGTTTGGATGTGGATTCCCGCGTCCTGACTGCGTGTATGAAGGGATCTTGGAGTTTCTGGGAGATGGAGTGTTCGTGGTCTGCGAAGTCGTGGTGCTGGGAGTATATTTTGAGGGCATATTGGTGGCCCTGCTTGGTGGCTCTGTAAACAGAGGCAGTCCTTCCTGAGGCTATAAAGAGGAGGTCTGTGAAGCCGGGAACTGAGATAATGTCGTGCATGCTTAGGATTTTGAGATTAGATTATAGTATTTCGCCAATGCACTTAAATTTGAAACATTAGAAAGAGAATAAACTGCAACAATAAAGAATATCCTGAAGGCAAGGGATTCTGAGGAAATCTGATGTCGGCAGGGTATGGCTACGGGCACTCCCCGATCATACATCGAGGACAACTGGTTCAGTTCTGCCATCGCAAGGGTGGGATTGCAACAGGGGTGGGAAAACTGAGAAGGAGGCACCGATGTGGCCGCACCATTTGATTACAAAATATGTTGGCGCAAGATTTATAAATGAGACAAAAAGAGAACACACTGAGTCAGAGCACCAACAAGGCTCAGCTACATTATATATAGTAGTCAGCACATAACTCCAATTACTTTTACGCACTCTACTTGACTCACAATTCCCTTATTCTATTAATAGATGTTACTATTGGTTCTATCTCAATCATTATCGTTTCTCTACGCTTCCTCTTCCCTCCTTGACCCCATATTTCCGGAATCATCACCTTTTTTGTCAAGAGCAGCACGACAAACACATTTTCTTCAGGATTTTCTGCCCACACGGCACAAAGCTCAGCGTGTACCAGTAGTATGCACACACCTGGATCACCAGCACCAGGAACACCAGTCCTGGCACCGGGGTCGCCAGCGCGATCACCAGCGTCAGGATGATGCTTATCACGTACACTCCTGACGTGATCCGACGCTATTTACTCGTCATGTCCTTCCACTGGGTCTTCGGGGATGATAAGAACGTGCTGGCTGCGATATTAATTATTTGGCCCAGGCTGTACAGCACTGCGAATTGTGCCATGTCAGAGACCAGCAGTGCCACCGAGGAGAAGAGGGAAAGGACCCAGCCAACCACCGAGAAGAACAGCCATCCGAAGAGGCGTTCTTTGAGAGACAGCGCGGGGCAGCAGTTGTCGTCAGAGTTGGGGAGTATGCTACCTGCGAGGATATTGTCAGAATTCTGGGGGACAGGTTCGGCCTTGCCCGACGTCAAGTTGTTTCCCATCGATTCTGTGAAGCTAGAGTGGCTATATATTTAAAATAACTGGATTCGAATAGACTTGGGCGAGTATGCAGGTAACCGTCGAATCACTTCCATTGCAAGAGAATGTTGTTGTAGTAGCGTATGCCTTCGATGCGGTCTGCTTTTATGACTCTGCCTCGATTCTGGGCGTTGGCTAGCTTGATCTGCGCTACGACCAACGGCATGTTCTTTTTCCGTGACAACTCCTCTGCTGTAATTCCTTCGCTGTCCGACAGAAACTTTCCGAAGTTCATTTCGAAGTCTTTTTCCTGGTCGAAGGTTGTGGATTCCACCATCTTGATGTTGTTGGGGTAGGACACTACCCGTGCGTTCAAACCCAAGGCTTCGAACTGGCCGCATGCCTTCAGCATCTCCTCCGGTGAGATGAGCATAGTCTGGCGCTTCTTGTTATAGAAGTAGAACATATCCAATACAGACACCATGCCTCCGTACTGTTTGAACAGCGTCTCCTCGCAGATGCGATAAAGGTTGCGGGCCTCCTCCTTATAGTAGTCCCTGCCTGCTTCTTCTTTGCTGATGACCGATACGAAGCCGATGTCGTTGAGAATCTTCTCCACTTCTGTCTTGTTCTGGAAAGACTCGTCGTACAACTTCAGATTGTCCTTGACGAAGTTTGTCACTTCTTTGAGTTCTTGTACGCTTGCGAAAAGGTCATCAAATCCTTTGAAGGCTGCAGATATCTTGTCTTCCTTATCGTTGACCTCCTGCATCACCTGTTTTCGGTAATGCGCTGCCCCCTTATACATCTCAGGCTCTTTCTCCACAGGAGCTACTACTTGTCGCCACGTACCCTTACTGAGGGATCCTCGAATTTGGACTAGAGCTGAGTTGGGATTATTAAGGTTGAGTCGAATCTTTTCCTGGAAGACTGTGCGTAACTCAAGAAACTTGGTCTTGGTGAAGAAACCTTATTACTGAAAAGACGCTAAGATTGGATAAGGTTACGTGCTGTTCGACTGTGTGTAGAGAAGACATTTCGATGACGAGGGAGTGCTGGGAGTTGGAGGTGAAGAGAAGTCGGTGGGTGGTAACTGCGAGCTGAAGTTCCTTAACCTTGATTTATCTGGGGTGGAGGTGGGAGTAGGTACTTGGTTTCGAACTCTACTGACTTGAAGTTGTCGAGGGTGACTTAGTTGGGGATAGGCAGGATGAAATCCTTGGGGACGTAGTATCGTAGATTTTGCATCGAAATGTTGTCAAAGGAAAAGATCCAATATCAGGATATATTATGAAATCCGGTACTTGGCTGATACAGAATTGTGGACTGAGCGATAGCTGCCTAAAGTAACACTAAGGAGCTGGAAGAAAATTATATCAAACATCAAATAGAGTGTTTCCAGTACTTGGTCTGGGCCAGGTGGTTGGCCACCCGCAGCTCTGCCTCCACCACGTCCAACTCCTAGTCAGACACCCTTGTCCCCACTCCGAATTTATCCTCCATAAACTGTTTCATATGGGCGTTGAAAAACTCGATTCCTTCTGCCACATTATTCGTTAGCTGCACCAAATCTTCCTCACCATGCTCTTAGTTCTCAAGCTATACAATGATATGGTCTTTACTGCTTAGGCTCTTGCAGTTCTCACCACTGTGGCTGTTCCGTTCTTGGTGGTTGCTGGGCTGCTTGTGGGCCTTGACGCTCCAGCTGAGCTGTGTGGACGACATGGTGTTGCTGATTTGGGACTTCTGTAGGGACACTCTGGGTTTGCTTCTCCTGTACCTGGTGTTGGGGGTCTTCCCGACCATGTCCTCCTTTTCGAACTACAGTTTCCGAGTCTGGATCTCCTTCCGCTTCCTCGTCTCCTCTGCATTCAGATATTCTTCGATCTTCACCTTTGTTTTATTCCGAAGATATTCCCCTTTCTTGTTATTCACCTTCTCGATCTTGTCCCTTATACTGCGATCCAGCTCTCCGCGTGATTCCTCGTCCTTTTACTGCAGCAACTCCACCTTCAGTCTATTGTCGTGGTATCGTCGCTCCTCCTCCTGCCGGTGTTCTTCTGCCTTCTGGCGTACCAGTTCGATGGCTTTTGTGCGTACTTCTTACATTTGCTGGTACTTGTGCTCGAGTTCTTCCTGTTTACTGCGCTGACGCTATTCGCTCTCCTCGCGGTAGATAAGAATTTCCTGTGCTTTCTGGGTTTCTCGCTGCTGCTTAGCTATTATGGCTTGATGTTTCTGGATGGTCATCTCCAATCTGTTGGCTTCGGTGGTGGTCTCCTTCTGCCGATGCCTTTGCTTGATTTTCTGCTTGAGCAACTATTCCTCGTACAGAATTCTGACTTTCATTTCTCTCTGCTGCTGCTTCCTTTCGTTGCCGCTCTGAGCGTACAAGTCTTTTCTCTCTTCAAACAGCGTCTGAGGCATTAGAGATGTGATGGTGTACCTGTTTTTTTTTCTCGGCCCCTCGGAGCTTCTGTTGGAGAAGAGCTATCTTCTGCTTGGCCTGGCTTTCGAGTTGTTCGTGGATGATGGTGGCGGCGTGCAGGTGCTCCCTGAGTTTGCCGTGGTACATGCGTGCTTTTAGCTCCAAATTCTTCTTCCTCGACTTCAGGATAATGTTGAATTAGAGAGGACGAGCCAGCGACTCAGATAGGTTAATATTGTAGGGTTGGAAGCATTTACCTTTACTGAGATTTGCGCTCCATCCTTTCGTGCACCTTCAGCTCTTTCGACTCGAAATCCCGTTCCTTGGACACCCGCTCCTGCATTTCCCGCTCCTCCCTCCACCTGAACCAATTCATCTTTTTGACCTTCGGTGAGGGTTTATTCTCTTTTGCTTCTTCCAGAAAGTTGCTTAGCGACTCCTCGTTCAGCTATTGTTCCATCACTTTCCGCCGTTACTCCAGGAACAGGTTCACACGCATGTTTCGATGCATTTCAGAGTGCTGTCGCTGGGCCTGTATGAACTAATCAGCGAACTCTGCGAAGGCAGCCGGAACACGAGCTAGTGCTTGTTTGCGGGAAAAAGGGCGGGGTAAGAGATCTTCGGGCTGGTAGCCTAGCCTGCGGAGGGCGCGGAGGGAGGGTTGGGAGGTGAGTTACAACTCTGGGTGCATTGTGATTAGAAGCTATAAAGTCGAATGAAGTATTTGCTATTTTTGGGTGTTTCGATTTTTGGAATATAAACACAATATCTTTATCTATCTGCCAATGTCCCAGCCCCCTACCCATTTTCAACTAGACAACAACCCACAATAAGGAGTCCAGCTCATACAAACAATACGGGTGTCTCTTCAAGAAGGGTGATCGTTCAGGTGTGCAGTCGCCAGTCGTGCGAAATACGTGGGGTTCCCGCTGTTCTGCTTCACCATGCTCTGCTGCATTTCTCTAAGGATGTACGGGTTCTGCACGTTGTATGGCAGCGGGTTATACAGGGGGTTGTGGTCCACCACTCCTTGGTTCAAATAGCCACCCTCCGATCTGCTCTTCTGCTGGGAACTGCTCTGCTTATTGTTGACGAACTGGTCCAAGTCTTCCTTATACTTTAGACTATCTTACTTACGCTTTTCCCGCTCCCACAAATCCAGTTCCTTGGGCACTCCAGCAAGCCTCCCGAAGTATTCCTTTTCCTTCTCACGGTCCTGCTTCTGTGCTTCTTTGATGTCCTGCTTCTCTTGGATCTGCTGGTTCAGCATGACTTTGTAGTTTGAGTACATTTCTTGGTGCCTCCGCATGCGTTCAGTTTCCTCTTGTTCTGCACGCTTCTTCTGCTGTTCCTGGGCATTATTGATGAATTATTCCTTCATGTTATCTCTTTTGGAGTAGGGCGAGGTGTAGGCTTGTGCGTTGGCTTCGTGGCTGGCCATCAACATCGTGTAGTACTGTATTGGAAGATGTTTGGAGCATTCGTTACGTTTTTGTAGGTGGACTCCTTGATGCGTTCGAGCTCCCGGTTTTGCTGTAGCCGTTCATTGTAGAGTCTGCGCTCTTCGACTTATTTCTGTTTTTCTACCTCTTTGAGCTTGGCCTTTTCCTGGACGAGACTGTCGAGTTCGTTCTTATAAAACATTTTGACTGCCTTGTCGCTGTTGAACAGGTTGGCCATGGTTATCGAGACGGGTGGTGTGGGTAGAGTTGGTCCGTGTTGCAAGGGGAACTGCGGTTTCAGAATTTATTGGTTCTTGATCTTTATAATTATTTATAGGTGTATTCCCACGTCCTTTCTTCATACGCTGGGCGGTTTTACTATATCTGTGCACTCTTCAACATGAAATCTCCCACCCACAACAAGCCAAAGAATCTAGAACCCCCAGGCTCACACTTTCTTGAGCTCAACCAGAGAATATCCCAAATCCATCCTGAACACTCCACCAATATTAATTTCACTCGCCACCCTAAAGATAGTGTACAGTCAAGAATCAAAGCACTCGAAGACTATCTCTCTAAAGAGGCTGCTTCAGATAGCCAGCAGTTCGAGCAGCTCCGAGACCATCTCAGCCAACTGGCCTCGCTAGCTGTCCAACAAAGAGTCTTGCTTGATGTAATAAAAAAGCATCATTTCCCTTTAGGAAGTTTAATCGGCTGCCATCAAGGACATCCGGTCTTATGAAAGTAATTTTGAAAGAGAGCAACAATAAGCACGAGCCGTGCAAAAAGATAGTGACTTAAAGGTGTTAAAAGCTTTCGAAGGGTCTCTTGCTGCAATGAAGCAAGAGTGGAGGAAGGAGTCGAAGCTGCGCGACTAGGCAGAGCACGAATACCGGCGTGAAATCGATCAAGAGATGAGTAGGATGGAAGAGGCCCTAACCCACGAGATACGGATGAGGGAACAGAAGAACGATGGAGTGATCGGGTGGCTGTCCGGCAGCATAAATAAGATGAGCCTGAGCATGAATAAAGATCGGAAAAAGCGAGAGGAAAATCATTTCGCGTTGCTGAAGAGTCTAGAGGACCTGAGCACAGGCCTGAACGCAGAAATTCGACAAGAGGAAAACGTGCGGGAGAAGGCCAACAATCTTCTCTGCAAGCTACTAGAGGAGACATGTGTGAAGATGCAGACCTGTATGCGTAAGTCAGTATACTGAGTAAATTATCTCTTTTGGCTAGGTAGAATAGTGCGGATATGAAAAAAGACGAGGTAACTGAACAGAAATCAGTAATTCTGGTCCCAGTCAGGGTCAAGTCCTTTGCGAGAAATCTTTTTGACTTGTTTAGCTTTGGAGCTCTTGAGTTCCTCGTCGATAGTCTTGGTGTTTTCGTCGATCGTGAAGTCATCCTGCAGGATGATGCGGTCCTCAGGAATCTTATAAGGTACTTTCATAGTGCGTGCTAATAGTTCAGTCTAAATCGCATAATTGATTCAGTATAAGAAATGCATATTTTCTTACCCAGTCCAAGCCGTTGAACCAGAAGTGGGACTTCAGCGCAGCGAAAGAGTGTCCCAACCTCTCCTCAGGTATTTTGTTGAGCAACTGCTGCATCAATGATCGTGAGGGGACATCGGTAACGTAGGCTGGGAAGCTGATCTTCTCGGTCTGGATAATCAGTTCATATATTTCGTAAGGATCTTCCGCATTCTCTCCGAATGGCACATATCCACACATCAGTTCGTACAGGCAAACACCCAAAGACCACATGTCTGCTGGAAAACTGTACCCTTTTCCTGAAAGTACTTCAGGAGCCATATAGTGTGGGGTTCCAATAACTGTGAAGGTCCTAGAGCTGGGGTTGTTGCTAGAAATCACTTTACACGTACCCATATCGATCAGTTTAATAAAACCTGAACGTTACACCATAATATTCTAAGGCTTGAGATCTCGGTACATGATGCCGAGGCCGTAGAAGTACTCAAGCACAAGGACAAGAGAGCCGATGTAAAAGCGACAGATTTCGGGGTTGACCAGGCCGATATCTCTTATGACATCGAAGAGTTCCATGCCATTGATAAACTCTGTGAGGAAGTAGATGTAGTCCGTATCTTTGAAAGACCTTGCGAATTGGAGGAGGAAGGGATGCTGAATCATCTGAAGCACCTTCTTCTATTGCTCAAGGTATTTTTCTAGTTTGCTCTGGATGATGGAAGCCTTCTCGATGCACTTGAGGGCATATAGACGGCTGTGTTTGTCGGCGACGAGATAGACTTTTCCAAACTGGCCGACTCCCAGTTTTTTCAGACATCGAAAGTCCTGTAATTGTAACTTTTGCGACTGTTACTTAAAATTAAGCGCCGCCTTCTTTTGCTTGCCTAAGTCTTTCTATAACTTTGTTTGTTTTTCGAGCTTGGTTTAAATGCTGCCTTCCATCGCTTTCTCCATGCCTTCGTGGTCGATTACGGCGATCACTCCGCCTTCTGCCATCCATGCTTACCAGTTGTATGTCTTGTTCTCATTGGCTGCCTTCACGCTTTCGACCCCATAAAACACACTGGAATCTAAACAAACTATCTGTCCGTCAGAGGTTTTTGCCGAAGCAGTGCCCTAGATCATCATGAACATGCACTTTCTGCACTTTTAGCCTGCCTGGACGATTCTCTACATAGGTTTTATTTTCCTAATTTTGAGGTTGTCCATGATGCGTTAGTAAAGAAAAGATGGCAGAGTGCTGAGACTCCCAGATTTCTGAAGAATGGCTTGGATCTGATTTCGGATAACGACTAATGGCAGACTACGCCCCAGTATTCTTTTGAGGGCATCACGACCAATTGCCAGTAACTCGCATGAAGTCTCGGCCACGGCATTAAAGTCTCTCACTTCATTTTCGTTCAAGAGGGCCTTTCTTCCAAACTCACTACCGGGTTAGAGAAGGTGGACGTCTGGAATGCCATTTATGAGGGAGTGAATGGCGACTTGGCCCTGAGTGAGGATATAGAAGGAAGAGGCAGGGTCTCCTTCTCTGACGATATGGTCGCCAGCGCGATAGGAGTGGGGGATTAGGGCGCTCGCAACTGAGTGTTTTTGTGATTCGGATAGGCTATCTACGAACATGAGGTAAGGAAATTTAAATATAGAAGAGGGTAAAGGGTCGAAGAATGGGAAAAAGGAAGAAATCCAAATTGGATACAAGCATACTTGTAAAACGCCATTAAATTGATTCTTACCGAAAAATCTCACGCCTTCCATAAACTCACGCCATTCTCCGCTCCTCTTTTGACACGCATCTCCCACGATCTCTCGGAAAGTCCGCCGGTCAAGTCCCCACAGCACACACGCCTAGGCTGCCTGCAGGCTCGCTGATCTTGGTGCGTCGTACAACAGCGCTAGTTCTCCGAACCCCTCTATGGGTTCGATTCTTCTCCTCCATGTTCCGTTGATAATCACATCAAATGCACCTTGAACTAGCACAAAGAATGAGCTGGCGTTGTCGCCCTGACGCATAATGAATTCACCCTTAGGCACTGTGCAGCAGAAGAAATTTTCCAAAATCGAAGTGTAAATCCCTTCATCTTCGCGGAGGGCACTGAATACGAAATGAGAAGCCAGGCACTTCTTGATGTGTTCGATGTCTTCGGGGGTCTTTTCGACAGGGACCTTGGTGAAATGTTCGTAGATCGTTTAGTCCTCAACTGTGCTCTTTACCAGCATGTTTTTCTTGGATGTGCGTTTAATGCTGGTGCGTGGTTCGATGATGGCTTCAGAAGAAGGAATGGATTTGAAGGAGACTATGGGGGCATGTCTGATTTTGAGGTCTTTGAAGGAGCTGAGGGTACGGATATGGGTTCTGGACTCCATTGGATATGAAAAGGTGGAATGGAAGTTGGATATAGAGAGGTATTTAATTTTAGTTTTTCTATTCTGGAGAGTTCGATTAGGGTGAGCATCGTATACTGCTTCACGTAAGGGTTACCGCCGACACTAATTTACATCTTTTCCAAGTCCCCCTTGGTTAATTCCAAGACGATCTTCAAGATTGGCGGCTTTCGACCAATGTCGTGGTCCGTACTCATCCGCCCCGCAAAACATCAGGATTTTCGATTGCCACCTAACTATCATTCCCGAGGCTGATAAATACTCATTTGACAAATATTGTCAATAATAGGAAAACAGAAAATGTATCATAAGCTAATTGGTGGTTGGGCAGTCGAGAGCCATACGCTCCCGTATTCACTTTTTTGTTATTTCTACCTTTAAATTACTATCGACAATCTTGAAGCTATATAATCCTTTTAAACCCAATGTAACCACTCGCTCGTCCTCCACCTTGTTCACCCATTGTTCCGCTTCGCTACTCTCTCACACCCCACCCCATCTGAATACCACTCTTCAACATTGACTGTCTCGCATACAATCCCATTAACCTCTATCAACAAGCACAATATATTCACTTACCTGTCTTTTTAGCTTCACTTCTCAGACTCGCGCACCTCGTGGCCAGCTTCAACAACGTTCAGACGATGAGACCAGGTCGATCACTCTGGAGTCACGGACCATTGAAATTGGCTTGGCTATGGCAAGGTTTAAGAATGGCATGTTTTGCTACAAGTTTGATTGCATAATTGGAGACATTTCTTGAACGTGTGTAGTGATTCGTTTTAATTGCCTAATTTGTCAAACCACCCAAACTTTTACATGCTCTATGGAGGACCAAGCCCCACGCGATCCTCCTGAACCCCTGAAGTTCACCAGTCCCCGTTCGGGACTGAGTAATGCTCATCGCCGCCTCAGCAATATTATCAACGACTTCATCGTCAAGATTCCTTCTCTTCAGGGCAGCACAGCAATCATTCACAATAATAAATCCTACTCTTCGTCCAAGCCGCGCTAGTCCTCCTACCAAGTCGAAAGACTAGTCCACAAGCGCCTCCATAAAATCTCCCATTCTAAATAAATCTTGAGCCCTCGTCACGACCAGTAAGATCTGTATCGGTATCAGATTGCTGGCAACATTGAAGGCAACAAAACTCCACAGACTAGCAGTAACAAACAGTCATACTCCCTCCTCCGCTATGATATGCCTCCAACCCATCAGCAGAAGCACAAAAAAAGTATGTCAACAATGCTACCGCCTTTGAGAGCTCAGCCAGCTACCCACTCTAGAGATAGCAATTTGTTGGGGGGAGCTAGCTTTAAGAGTAATATCATATAGCTTCAGAAGAGTATCGTGCTTTCGAGAGCCTAAGAGCACCGTAATTTCTTTATCTAATAAGGAGCTGAGTACGGCGAAGAGGGGCCGAAAAAGCTTAGACATTGGCTGACGGAAGAGTCACCGATAAAGATTTAGCAGAAGGAAAAAATTGATCGAATCGAACACTCCCTGCTCCTGCCATCGATCGATCATCTCAGACACAACAAAAGCATTAGAAGCACACGCAGGAACCCTACCTGAACCCAGCCCTGTCCTGTCGAACCTTCAACGGAAAAATAATAATGACGCATATAAATATTTCTATCATCTTTTACCCAACCTTCTCATTACTGTCTCAAACTCCTCTATGCGCTGGTTCCTGAAAACCCACGAGCTTCCCTCGACTATCCTCTTTTCTCCTTCAGGTTTTGGTGTCATCCTAGACTTTATCTCCATGTTCGAGGACCCTTGGAATTTAGCCCCGCTTTTTGTGCTGCTGCTTCCTCCGACTCTGAGGCGTCGCTGAGGAGTCTGGGCCTGCTGGAATTGGGTAGGAGTCCGAGATGTTGCGTCTCTTTTCTGCGGGGTGATGCTTTTTCTGAAATTGATAGACTTTTAGGCAGTATTGCGATTTCTATCAATATTTTGGAGTGGTTGGATTGGCGACTTCGTAGGGGTTCTGACATTTTCTCGACAAAGCCTCGATAGTAAGAACTTAGCTTGCTGTCGAATTTCGGTATGCACCAGCCCTTGGAACTCCCTTATAAGCACGAAGTCGATGTTGTTCACCATCAAAAAAGAACTCCCATACATTTTCTCCAACTACTGCTCGATCCAGTTAGCATCATACTGCTGGTCAAGAAAGAAAGCTTCATGTTGACGGAACATGCGGGTGCAAAACTAAAAGTAGTCAGGATCTGCTTTGAAACGCGGGAATTTCTGCCAAGCATCACAACTCAAGGTAAAAGCATCCCTGCCCAGTCGTTCTGCGAACGAAGACACTTTGCAGATGGCTTCTATGCTGATACTTCTCATAAAGACGGTGTTCTTGTAGTTCCGGAGGCTCACCTCCTTCTATATTGCAGAAAGATCTACCATTATACGCTGATAAGCCTCTAAGACACCTTAGACTTCAGTGCCCTCAAGAGTATAGATGCCAGCGTATAAAAGACAGAGTGCCAGAGAGAAGGACTGTGATGGGGTTAGCAGAAGGGCTGATGAAGAATCGAGGCGTCGAATCGACTAATCTATGGCCTAGAGTAATTCGGGTTCGGGATGATACGCAGCAAGGCATTGATTATTATGTTCTTGACGAATTAGAGAGAGAATTTCGATAACCTACGATCTATGTGATGGAGAAAAATTACCTCGGAAGTTTAGAGCAGCTAGTTGCTCATTTTGGCGAGGAGTGCGTGTTTGCAGAAGGCATCAGTCTGTCGGGTCTGCATCAGATCCTTCACTCCCCTGGCCAGCAGCCAGTCCTGGTACAGTTGAGTGAACTCTTCGCAATTGACTTCGCCGTGGATTTTCCAGCACATAATACTGAATCAGTAACATACTGTAAGTTGCTAAAAATTACTCAATCAGGGCCGCAGAGTTTGAGGTGGGCTTGGTGATGGCTACTTCCATGGAGATACTGCTGAGGAGCAGGTAGGAATGGTAGGGAAGGGTCAGTAGGTTCTGGTGTTGTTTGCGTAGGATGGACATGCTAGGAGGAGTTATTTTGTGTGCGTGGTATCTGATAGAGTGAAGAGGGAAAGTATGATTTTATCTGTAAAAAGTTCGTTAATTCTGTCTCATACACACTGCCTTTTCTCACGCTTGGAATTATTTGTATTTTGAATAATCATATCTCTTCCAAATCGACTGAAACTCCTGCAGACCATGTTCGCCCCCCCTTCCAAACACCCTCAAGAACCAACAAGCCACTTCAAAAAGAAGTTCAACCTGCCTGCAGCCATCTTCAATCGGTCGCCCACCCCTCAGCCTCCACAGATGCTTTCGGACCGGACATTCCCGTCGCCTAGCCCCTTCCAACAGCAAACCCTGACTAAGAACCGCAGACAGGAGAGCGTGGGCTACTTCAAGGAAAACGTACATCCCCATGATTTTAACCGTTTAGGTGAACACTCTGAACTGCTAAAATAAATAAAACAATTTCGAAAAGCACAACTGCTCGAGCAGTAGCCTGGCTGAGTATTGCCAGAACCACCAGCATAAGGTTGCTAAATACTATGTTGTGGGCGAATAAGAAATCCTACCCTATTGTGAGAAATGCGCAATCCTTCTGGCCAGCCAGGGCTTCAAAGTTACCCGCAAAGATGAAGACAGCTCCGATTCCCGCAATAGAAAGACCGAAAGAAACCAACAAACAGAAGAAAAAACTAATCTTGCCCAGGGACAACAAGACCCTCGACTGAGTGATTTAGAAAACCATCCACGCAAAGTCTAAATCTCTGTTTTTCTCAGGTAGCTTTAAGCACTTAACAGCGAAGCCTAATCGAAGAAAGAAAGATTTGGCAGCTTACTTGAGAATAGTAATAAAGACTTCGTCGAGCAGGTCAAGAGGATTGACAGCTACTTCTCGAGAATCAGTGAAGCAGTGGAGGCCGAGAGACAGCGGGTTATGGATGCTGCCAAGCAGAAAAAGATAGAAGCAGAGGACAGGACCCAGGAACAACTCGTGGTTTTAGATTAATGCATTGGTAGTTCGGTCGCCATGAAGGACGACATCCTGGGTTCCATGGACGTAATCAAGTGTGTAGAGGAGTCAGCCTTCAGACCTGTCATGCAGGCCTATAAAGAAAAAGCAGAGCAGCTCAGGACATTGGATAGCGGGATGCAGCCTGGGCAGACTCTAATTCAGGATGTGCTATTCAATGATGTGTAGCAGGTGGTTCGGAAGGTGTGCGAGTGCATTCAGGCTAAGTTTTCTGAGGCCGAAGTAAACGAAGACTACCTAATGCAGTAGAGGTTTGTAGGAGAGAGATCGAGCATGACGAGTATGAGTAGGCCATCATCGCAGGTGAACAGGTCGATGCGGTACTCCCAGCTTGAAGATAGCGACTATGGAGGGTAAGGAGCTACTGGAGAACAGTCCTATCGGTTCTGAAGAATGATTTTTTTTCTAGTTTAGTTAGCATAAATTACATATCGAGACATTTGTATGCTTTATAGGAATATCATCCAGTAGATATTCCCATAAATTCTGTCAAAAGTAAAGGGTATGATTGGAGATACGAACTAAGCTTATGGCAACCTCCCACAATTAAACACTACGGTCAATAAATCAGTCGCATTCCCTCCTCCAGACCTCAGCAGCATTTCTTCTTGGTCTCGGTCACTTCCTGCCCTCCAGACTTCAGCTTGAAGTCCTTGCGCTTCTGCTTAATGTTCTCAATCACTGGGTTCACTGATTGCTATTTTTCGATTCGAGGATTTTTGGCCATGCACTTCTTGGTCATATCTTCAAATGACTTTCCCACATTCTCGCCAGTCTTGGCGCTCACCTCGTACAGTGTGATATTTTTCCTCTCGCAATATTCCCTCACCACAGCCACGTCCACTTCTCTCGTCTCGCTGTCTAGTTTATTACCCAGAATGAAGATTTCGCCATTGCCCTCACCGTATTTTTCCACCTGATCATATGCTCTATTTATTAGGTTGGGTTACCTCAGTCAGCCAGAATGTGTCGATGTCATCAAAGCTCTGCTTCTGCTGGATGTCATAAACGATAAAGATGCCATGAGCTCCCTTATAGTAAGCAGAAGTAATGGTCCTGAAGCGTTCTTGACCTGCAGTATCCCAGATCTGTAGTTTGACGTTCATGCCATCGATTGTGAGGGTTCTGCGGGGGATGATGCGTAAAAGTGGTACTTGAAGCGGAAGTCGACACCAATAGTAGCGAGGTAGCTTTATTGGAAGGAGTCGTCTGCGAACCTGCGGAGGAGGGAAGACTTGCCGACAGAACTGTTGCCGATGAGTGCTACTTTGAAGAGGTAGTCGTGCTTGGACATATTCTCAGTATCTACAACTAAAGTTAAATCTATTTGACAATAAAAATAACTATCAAGCAATCTTAAAATCATCAAATTTGTCCTGCAGGGAGGGTAGTTGTAGTAGACTCCGTCGTGGTCAGAAACTTAGCTCATTCACATTTACCATCCCTTCTGAACTGCTTGTGACCAGTGTCTTCCCTCCCTTCATCACCAGGCCCTCCCAGATCCCTGACCCGTGCTGACGAGTTTCTTTTAGCACTTACTTTCGGCTCCTCAAATCGCACATCGTAATACCTTTCCAGTCGCTGAAGATCACGTTGCCATGTGTTTCGTTGATGAATCCTGTCCACTTTTCTTGAGTTTCGAAACTACCGACCACTCCAGGAACTCGCAGATCCCTTATCTCTACTGATGGGTAACATCCTCCACAGAAAAAGGTGTTGCGATCATACCTGTGAATACTATAGGAGGCACCCGGGGTCTGCATGCTACTGATAACATCCCTGGTTTCAAAGTCGATAAGTTTCATGGTGTGACCACTTTCGCTGGCAATCAGTCTATCTTCTTCCATGAAAATAGCATGGGTGGAGTTTATTTCAACACTTTTTCTGAGGAATAGGGTTGAGAGATGGGTGAGTTATCGGTCGGAGGCGTCTCCCTTCAGCTGGAATATTTCCAGAGAGTTTTTGTCGGTGCACCCTATGAAGGTTTGAGGATTGGCAAAAACTATAGATTTCAAAGTGGGATGAGAGAGTATTGCGGAAGAGGAGCCCAGAGCAGAGACCCTGGAATTGTTTAGATTGACGATAGAGAGCTTGTTCTAGTTGGTCGAGAGCAAGAGATCCGAAGTGCCCGGAATAGGGGCGAGGGCAGAATACATGCCCAAAGAATCGGGGATATGGATAGTGCGGACACTGTCGCAGCGGCCAACTATCTATCTGACCTTTATCATGCTGAGGTAAGGATCGGTAAAGAGGTCATCGTTGAGTTTTGAGATGTTGAACTTGTGCTGATCCTTTCGGGTATACCGGATACAGGACTTATGTGTCATTTATTGGAGGGGACAGTAGTCAAATTAAGGGGTCTGGAAGGGTAACTGAAGTGGAGCCTTCAGTTTCAACTAGATTTTTCGGAGCTTAGTTAAATTGGTCTGGCGGATACTGTACTCAGGCATTCTTTTGTGACTCGAATACACGGGCTCGTCAGCTTCCACGTCTTCATCGCTGAGATGGACTGGGTTTTAAAGGAGAAAATCGAGGAAAATGTCTGGATCCTGGAAGTTAGAATTCTGGTCCTGGATCTGGAGAGGGGGCTGAGGACTGATGAGAGAGTCATAAGGACGATCGTCAGGGCGGGTAGTGTGTGTTTGTAGATTTCTAGTCTTGGCTCGCATGTCTTGTGATAGTTGTCCTAGGCATTATTTATATATTATTACAGGAAGTGAGACATTTAAAGACACATTATCTATTCTTTGACAAACTCATACAATATTTCACTCCTTCTCGAATCTGAAGTGAGTAGGTCACCATTTGACTGTGGGTAGGCATGTCGCTTCAGTTTGCGTAGACCACGAAGTAGTCGATCATTATTCCCAGGTACCAGCAGAACACCAGCGAGTAAAATCCCAGCATCATCAGACTCCGCACTTTATCGCTCACGCTCTCCAGCATCACAGCCCCCCCAGCAATCCCCACAACCACAACCATAACGAAGTACGACATGATTGCCTGGTAGATGCCTGACTGGTAAAAGTTAACACTAAGAAGTCCTGCGATTCCGACCAAGTACATTTTGCACATGAGTTGGTCCACGTTGATGATTATTTTGCGGTTGTTTTTGATCCTGCCGAGAGTTTGGGCAGCGTAGCCAGCCTGATGGTGAATGCAAATCAATGAAGATAGTGTTGAGACGGGGTGGTTACGAAGTAACAGATGAAAACAGCAGTGGAGATGGCGAGCCGGATGCTGCGCCAGTTGTTGGCATCTTCAGCCGCGGTCATTCTGGTTATGGGTAACGAGGGTGCAGGTGGGTATTTGATTTTTGAGACATTATAATAGTAGCCAGCAAAACTAAATTGAAGATTTATCAGTGGAAAGAGACTATGGAAGAGAGTTCGCAGAATCTATGTCATCCAGCTACCCAACCCTACTCAACCGTACTTCGGCAGCTCGGGATGGAAGTTCGCGATGCCGATCTGTTTCATGTACTTTTCTTCCTCCACGGTCTGAGGGATTCGGAACATGAACAGGAAGTCGTGCAGCAGTTTGGCGGTGGTCCTGAAGTCGTCTTCCTGCACTGAGTGGCCCACATGGTTGACGACTGTGCATCGGAACCGTCCTTGCATCTGTGCGATTGTCAGTTCCTTATCGAGTCTTTACTTTTCTGCGGTCAGCAGTATCTTGGGCATCTGCACGCTTAGAAACATAGCCGAGAGTCCGGTAAACCAGTCTGTAAAGGATAAGTATTATTAGGAATCTTACCTTGCCAGTATTTACTAGTGCGAGCCAGGTCAATCTTCCACTCATACTTCAGCTCGTTGCCATTGATCAGAGTCTCCTTAAGTTGCGAGGGGATAGAAACCCTCGCAGACTCCACATTGCGCAGCGTATTGGATTGTACACTCCAGTGAATTGCGCTTTCTAAACTCTTGAAGATCTTAGGCCTGTTTTCGAGGATGTTGATCATGAAAGGCAGTGCTTCGATGGCTGTGCCTTCTACAACATCGATTACGATCAACCCGTGCACTCTTTTGCCCCAAGCACCCTTGCTCGCTCTGTCTGCCAACCTCGTCGCCAGACTTCCTCCAAGACTGTGGCCGACTAGGATGAAGTTATTATCAGTGTAACGCTACAGTAGTGTTCTCGTAATCGCTTAACACTCGTCCACCAATGTATCCACAGACATGTCTTACAGTTTCTTCTCGTTTTTGGAGTGACCATGACCCTTGAGGTCGTAGGCCAAAACCATTCCGAACTTGCGGACTTCTCTGGCCATAGCTGCAAAACTCATGGCACTCTCGCCTGCACCGTGTACACACAAGAAGATGGCTCCTTTGGATCCTGACCGATAAACGGATGTCCCATCATCTAGATAAAACAATTCATCGAAATATTCTTCCCAGCGCCCGGGGACTACGTCGGTATGGCCAGGAGAGTGCAGTGATTGTGCAGTGTGGCTTCCAACTTTAGGAGGCATATGGAAGTGTTTGGTCGGCTTGATTGGAACATTGTGGCTTATATGGACGGGAGCGACATGCTTAGTGGACTTTTCGTCATCGTCGGGCAGCTCATTGGCTAAGGTCGTCTTGTACTTGCGGGGGTCGTCTTCCATTGGTGAAAATTGATGTAGCGGTGCTTGGTCTTCGATTTGTTTGAATTGCCAAAGGAATCTTAATATTTATTAATATTTGCCATTCCGAGCACACTGTCTTTACTGTATCGTTACCTTATAATATAACTCAGCAACACCCATTAAACCTACTAAATCCGCGTTGCTCACCCCGTTCCTATGGCTGAAGAAAGACTGTCGGCCGAGAAGCTCCCCCCCATCAAGGCTCGATACTCATCCTACGAACTGCACAGTATTTCTTAAGAAAGATATGCAGAACAGCTGGTCCCCCTGGATGACTTGGCAAGTGAAACGCGCTACGACTCCATGACTGAAAAGGAGCTTATCAAGTAGCACGAGATCCTAGTGAGACGACTGTTCAAGTACCGAGAGCTAGTGGATATCATGGTTGCACGCTCAACCAAGAAAAAAGAGGTGACCAAGAAAGAAAAGAGTCCATCATCGAGTGTAGAGCTGGTGCAGAAAGAAATAACAAACAACATGAAGATCATAGCCAACTACCTCACCTAGATGCGGGACATCGATAAGGCCAAGGCGCACCGTACTCTCGACGAAGTACTCACCGAACAGCGCACTCTCCAGGACAAACTGGGACTACTCAAAAAATAAATATTTGACCTCAAGAACGAAGATGTCGTCAGTGCACGCAGTCTCGCCACCAGCACCCAAGACAAATAACGCATAGAAATCGATATGGCCTATAAGTTCTAGCTGAACCGGAACAGCGAGTATCGAAAAAGACTGGAGGAGCTGCAAAGTCAGCTGGATCAGCTACGGAAAAAAGTCGTAGTCGAGAATAAGGAGGGCAAGAACACCACATCGAACACGCAACTGGCGCAGAAATTGGCAGACAGGAAGGAGCAGTTGTAGAAATTGAAGTCAGAAGTAGCAGGCAAAGAGCATCATTTGGAGGAATCCTATAACATAAAGACCCGCAGAAACAACGGCATCATGAAAGAGACAGAGGGACTGGAGAAGGGTATCAAGCATTTCGAGAAGCAGATCTAGGAGTACAAGAACAGGGCACGGGGCACAGAACACTGAAGCTGGCCGTCTCGTCCTAGCACCCACATCAATACTTTTAATAATTTTGTCCATCTTCATTCGCAGCTGTGTAATTAAATCTATCACTTAAATTTCGATGCGTAACCCGTAGGAGGGGGGTTGTGAGTGTACCCTCCCAGACGCACTGCTTCCGGCACCAGGTCGTTATGCAGGAACCCTTGTAAGTTCGCTGCGTGCTCCCGGATGAGTCGCTCCTTTTCTGCTTGGACAAGCTGAACCCGCAGTAGCTCTTGCTCGCGTTGATTCTGCTTGTTTCTGCGTTCTTCCTCTTTTGCTTATCTATACTGCTAAAGCTTGAGCTGCCAGAGTCTCTCGACTTATTGACGATGCTCTAGTTCCTTGACTCTTCTGCGCTGCTGAGCCAGAGCATCTAGCCGATCTTGTTCTGCCATTCTTTCGAGCATCCTCTTTCGGAACTCTGACTCTAAGTACTTCTCTTCCTCTGCCTGGCGCTTTCTGCTCTCTTGGGCTTCTCTGGCTGCTTCTACCAGTATCCTCTTAAATTCCTCTTTCCTCTTTGCTTCTTCTTTTTCCTTTTCCACCTCTTTGGCCTCCTCCATCATATTATAGTACTCTATCCTCAGGGCTTCCAGTTCTTCCTGTTCTCTTCTCCTCTTTTCCTCGGCCACCCTCAACTTTTAGATCAATACACTCCTCTCCTCCTCCTTCTTCTTGGACTGCTCCCTCTGCACTGCGCTCCTCAGATCTAGCTGTTTCTGGAACTGTGCAATCCTTTATAGTTCTTCCCTAGCTCTTCTCTCCTCTTCTTGTCGTTTGGCTTCTTTGAGCTTGAAAGACACTACCATATCCTCGTAGACTTACTTCTTCTTCTCCTGTTATCTTTTGCTGGCCTAGATCTGCTCCGCGATCAGTCTTTTGAGTTCCTAGTCAGCTGCGTCCCTATCTTTGAGATAGAGACTGCGTGCTTCCTCCTCCTTGAGCTTCTTTTCGTGCATCTGCTTTTCTAAGGCTTCCTTGCCTTGCAGATACTTCTCCAGCTTTTCTATTTCCCTCTTTTTGGCAGCTTCTTACTCGCGACGCACTTTTTCCATCATGGTCGCCTCCAGTTAAGCTTGTCGTTTCTATATCCAGCATAAATTTCGAAATCACAAAAGCAAAGTACTTGTTCTTCGACCCTGCGGATTTGGGACTCTGCAGTCTGCTGGGCCCGTGCCTTGGTCATATAGGATTCCTAGATCTTCTTTTTGACTATTTCTATTTCCTTGTCTGAGGCGACTAGAGCCTGGTACTCCCTCTGCTTTTGTTAGTTCTGGACTTTGAGTCTTTGGAGCTCCCTGGCGAGATTGTCCTGGGAGTCTGGGAAGGAGTAGCCGATGGTTGCGATATTGGATGGGTGGGGTTGTTATCTGGATGGAGGCCTGCCGTACATGTTGTCTTCTGTTTTAACCGATAGTTATGGATTATCAAATGTTTCGACTTAACAAATGAATTGATGGCGAGGGGTTTGGGCCAAATGTGGTTTATGTATAATAGTTAATGTGCGCCTTCCAGACATAATGCTTTCAACTTGGTCCAAATTGTTGCGAGTGATACCTGGAGGCTTCGCCACCCAGAAGAACATTAACTTCTACCACATCCTCGGGATCAACTCTGCTGCCTCCCCCCAGGAGATCAAAGCCAAGTACTACTTGCTCGCCAAACAGCACCATCCCGACGTCAATGCCTCCTAGGATGCTGCCCATAAATTTGCCCAGATCAACCAAGCCTATTAATAATTATCTGACCCCGTCAAACGCACGCTTTATGACTCGGAGTTCGATGCCAAACCACAGGACGAACATGCATATTCCAAAAGCACAAAATACAATCAGAAGGGTTCAAGGAGAACGTACTCCGACCCATTCTCTCAGTAGGATGCTACCTTCAGAAAAAGCTATGCCAGTCTTAAGAGACCCTTCAGGGGCACAGATATTAATACAAGCCTGAATATCACTCTACAAGATGCAGTCAAAGGAGTGCTCAAAACAGTCAGCATTACCAGATAGATTAATTGTCCGTAGTGTAGCCGACAACCCAACTTCTCTAAGTGCTTTACCTGTGGATCTAAGGGGACTATCCATCCACGAGACAAGGGAGAGGCAGAAACATGTAAGAGATGTAAAGGCAAGGGGTATATCAACGATTGCAAAAAATGCGATGGTGAAGGAAGAATCACGCATTTGGTAGAGGAAGAAATCAAGGTAACCAAAGGTGTCCTTGACGACTCTGTTTTGCGAAAATAAGGGTTTGGTAATGAAGGATTCAAAAGTTCCAACGGCGATCTCTACGTGAAGCTGAAGCTTATGCCTGACAACTACTTCAGAATCGATGGGATTAACGTAAAGACAGTGAATTACATCGCTCCTAGTGTGGCAGTGCTCGGAGGAGAGGCAGAAATCAAGACTTTGTACGGTCCTGTGATCGTGCGGGTGGACCCAGGGACAAGTTCGGGCACTGAAAAACGAATCCCGAACAAAGGGTTCCCGAGCAACTATTCAAGTCGAATAGGAGATCATGTAAGCAATCCCACAACAACAATGTGCATTTACCTGGACTCAGATATCTTAGCTTAGGATCCGGATTCCTCGGGAAGTAGACGAGTAAGGTCGCATCCTCTTCCAGAAACTCGACAAACTCTCAGTCTGATCCAAAATTATCTATCTATCTTACTGCTTCTATCCTAACTGTCCTCACTCTTTCTTACCATTAATCAGAAAAATAAGGGAATGTCCCTTCTGTAGATTATAGATTCATCAAGATCACGCCAAGTCCTCAATTCTCGAGACCTCCGTAAAGTTATCGAAGAAGACCTCGAGATGACTAGACCACGTCTCTTAGCCTCGATAGAGACTATCTCTCAAATATGCCATCGCGTCTACTTGTCTATCGTACTATCAAGTATCCGTTGTTGAAGTAATCTACGTAGTCCAACAGCCTATTTTTGAGGTTCTGCAACTACAGGCCCAAATGTTATACTTTGCAACGCTTATTGTAGTGCATTCCAGCTTTCCAGATTGAGTTTACTGTGTCAGTAGAGAGTCTCACCAGTGCCTTAAAGGTTGTCAGGTATTACTCTGGCAATTTGCTAGGCAATACTGTTAAGTCAGTAGTATTGGTGATTGTTAGTTTGGAGAAGACGGGCCGTCGCAGAGGGCTACAAAGAGTGGCTTTTTGGGAGGAGGAATAGAACTTGTTGAAGGGAGTCTGGGTATCGGAGTCATCATTTTCAAAGGCATTTTGGGATGAAACTTTGCTGTTGTTGAATCCAATGTCCTGACTCGTGTTGATGTACTCCTATGAATTCTCGTCTGGCTGGGAATATAGTTTCTCCCGAGAGCTTCTTTTGAAGTCCACTTTGGACCTTCTCAGAGGCTGTCTCTCTCCACTGTTGCTCTCAGTGGACTCTACTGTGCGATTCTCCTACATGTTGGCTGTTTGGCATCCTATATTCCTCAGACCCAGAGTATCGGTTTGACATAGCTGCTCAAAACTTTGTAGAGTGTGGGAGTGCGTTTAAATAGAAACTGATATCAGTTCAACCACAGCCGTTTGGACAGATACTTAGTTTAGTTCTAGCCTTTCCGTTTGAACTGCATTGCTATCATGAGTTGGCTTGTTTATCTGCTAATCTGGATCATCTACCCTTGGGCTCTCAAAGATCTGGAGATCGGACAAATCAAGATCTTCGGTTTCTTCCGAGTACAAGTGCATCATGTCGGGATCATCTGGAATGAACTCCTAAACCATAAAGGACCCATCAAAGCTTTACTGTTCTTATGTGATGAGTGCCTTGAACTCTACTGGTCTTTGCGTCAGTTATGAGCCCATTACATTCGAAATCACCGTATCGTAACCTGATTAGAAATCGCTGTTCAAAGATAAGTCCAGAGGGGTGGTGCCTGGGGTGAAGGCCCGGAACCTCCTTTATGATGGTAGAGGGGTGCCGATTTTGCTGGCCATAGCGTCTCTGTTTACGACCTCGAGATACCTGCGTTCGAGGGATGCGATCTGATCCTCTTTTTATTTGAGTCTGCGGTGTAGGCGCCTGATTTCATCCGTCATCTCAGCCATATCCTGCTCATATCGCTCTCGGATATCCTGGGGCAAATGTTCTCTCACAATGTTCTTGTTGGAAAAAGTGACTCTCTGAAATACTCGTTCTGTTTTTGGGGCAAGGAGAGTAGCGATATTGGGTTCTTGTTTTTCGACTCGGTTGAAGTAATTATGGACGCGGAAGGAGTCGATCTCTTCGTCGAGGGTCCTTTTGAGACCGTCGGGGGTGAAGCGGAGGGGAGGGATTTCCGAAGAAATGGACGAAGCTTTCTCGGAAGCAGCGCAGGGGTGCATTTTAAGTGCGGCTAATAAAAAGGAGATTTATTGTATTGTATATGAGACTGGAAGTTACCAGAGAATCGAGTTGCCCAAACCACCCAGCTTTTATGTATTTTATTTATCGGCTTCGTGCACCAATTCAAACAAGCTTCCTCTAGTTCCTAGCCAAAGATAATATCCCTTCTTCAAAATCATAATGCAGATCGAGAGTCAAAGTATTTCGCTATCCCTCCGCTAGAATGGAGTCGTAACCACTCTACTCCCCAACTCATTCTTGCCTTAACCACCTAATTACCCTGCCAGCCTTCATCTGTCATCTCCCACCCTGCACACCCTAAATAATCCAACCAGACTCTCAAAAGATTCTACGTCTCCATCAACCCCGTAGTCCCCTTACGCTCAGACGCAGAGGTTCAGTCTCAGATCTCCATAGTCGATTTCATCGAGGAGCAATCCCAAGCAAAACACACTCCAGTCACTTGCGATGGATTTATCCGATAACTTTCATTCCTGAAAGGGGATCTACTCAAGCTGAGTCGCAAAGGAGGACAACACTCCAACATCGATATTAACAGACTCACCGAAGACTCCTCCCTCGGACAGTGGGAGTCGCTATATACGAGTCCAATTGACTCCGAACAGTAACATGCCCTTCGCAATAATGATTGATAGAATTTCTAACCTGATGGTGTCGAGCAAAGGTGAGCTTCTCTGGAACACAAAGAGTGGCGTCTGGCAATTAGACGTTGAAAGCAAGCAAGCGTCACAGATTCTGCCGATCGCCGACGCTAGCACCAAAGCATACCTCGATATCCACTACGAGAACAGGATCGTCTGTGTGCACAATTCCAAGAAGAGTATCACTGTTCACGACCGCCAGACCAAAGCGTAACGCTCCTTCCCACAAATACATCGATTGCTAATGTGTCACAGATCTAAATTCACGATCGAGCGTGTCCACAATTCTGAAACTCTGGGTATCGACTTTAACTCCTCCAAGCAACATGATTTCCTCACTTCCCATACCGATGCCATCAAATTCTGGGACATGCGCAAAACATCTATTCCTCTCAAGTGTCTGGACGGTCACCACTCCCTCCTTCTCAACGCCAAGTATAACAATCACGACCAGCTCGTCTTGGCTTCTTATGACGACGGCACCGTCGGACTCTTCTGGATGAATTCTACTACAACAGCCCCCGCGTCAGGAGCTTCCAAGAGAAAGGAAGGACTTGTCAAGCTGTATGATGAGCACGAAGACTCAGTGTACCATCTGTGCTGGCCCAACTTTTCGAACTGGTTCTTCGGATCAGCCAGTGTTAATTCAAACTTCATCATCAACAGCGTCCCCCTTAGTTAGAAGTGTATGATCCTCTTCTGATACTCGCAAATGCATACTATGCAGGTACAAAATACATGAGTGAACATCTAAGAATGGAGGCACACATAAATATTTGCATTAGGAATCACAGCATGCTTTCATGCATAGTCTTCATACTCAGAATGCCGTTCGCTCATGTGTGCCGCACTTTGTCTGACCATGAGCTTTTCTTCTTCAGAGGACTGCTGGAGGACAGGGTTCCTGTCCTCGTCTGAGTGGTCCTCCTCGGCATCCTGGTGGAACGAGAAATGAACACTAGAAGTCCTTTGAGACGACCCAGTCGGTATAGGGGCTTGGGTTACTTTAGGTTTAGGGGTGGACGATGGCTGAGAAACCTGTTTGAGTGATTTGGGGAAATCTTCTGGAGCTGGAGCACTTGTTTGCCCATCCAAAATGCCAACTATGCTTTAAACGATGAAATCAGGTGAAGGTAAGGTCTGAGGTTTGAGTAGATGTTTGCCGGGATTGACTGCCCCCACAGCTTATTTGAAGGACTGGGATTTTTCCTTGTAGGAATCCATCACTGGTCGGAAAGACTTCTCTTCCAAGGACTTGATAATTTTGATGGAACTCAGAATATCTTCCCGCATCAGAGTTGAGTTGGTGATGCATTCGGCAAGAGACTCCAGCTCTTCTTTGGCGATGATTTGGGCTTTCTGACACTCCACTCCAACTGCTTTCACTGTTTTAGCTTTGTGTTCCTCGAGAAGGGAGTAGATATGGGTATACAATTCGTCAATCCTTCCCAGTTCTTCCTCATACTCTGAGTCCACTTTGCTCAGTAGACCCTATAGTTGGGTCTTTTTAGATTTGGTAGACTTGATGATTCCTTCTATTTAGGAAAGGAAGCTCGCCACTTCTGCTTTACGTGGATGGTTGTCCAGCACAGAAATGTCCCCCGAATTATTGATTGAATTGATGCTGGATTCGACAGGCTTTTCGTCGACTGTATCAGGAGGAGTGTAGTCCTCCATCTTGACGACTGGGAAGCCTTTGCTTGCTAGCATAACTGCACAGTACTCACAATAGGGGATGTTTTATTCAGGCGTTTCTCCCAGGAACCAGAACTTGGCGATCTTATTCTGGTGATTGGTGCAGTTGGAGACCATCACACGATCCGAGTGACACTTCTTAGCGAAGTTAAAGGCGTTGCTGGTGAGCATTGAGTTCTACGTGCATATTTTGCCTATAATGGGTGGGAATACATTTTGGTTGTTCTGATTGTCACGAATAGGGATGAGGGCGATGCTATCCTGGCGCTTGCTGTTGTAGTTGGACGGACTATAGCCCTGGGAGTCCTGCCTGTTGTTGGGAGTGACTGACCGGTTCATGGATTCTGCGGGTTCGGGATGAAGTGGTGGTATTACTGTCAGTGAGAGGAGATCGTGCGAAGATGGCTGCGGGGAGGTTGACTTTCTTTTTGAACATGCCGGAGATGTTGAGTTTCTGGTTTTCGTTGTGCGCAGCAGTGTGGCGTGACTGGAACATGGGTCGTTAGAGTAATTATCCGAAATTGTTATAGGAGGGGTGTCGTATAATCGGCGTGTTTAACGAATATTTTTTACTGCCAGACTCCTTCGCGAAACCAGCACTCCGTCTTACCAGTCCCAAATCTTCATTATCCAATAGTCGTGTCATTAACATCGAGTCAATAAACTATCAAATTATTCCCTCGCCCCCTATATCCATGCGAAAAAGAGAACACCTCCTCAGACTCGACCTCACCATTTCCCGCCTCCTCGACAGCCTGTGCCTCGAACTCGCCATCACGCACCCCGACACCAACTCCCTGTCCCTCCTCGAGTAACCCATAATAACCTCAATCCGCTCAACAGTTGAACAGAATCCTGCAGTGGCGAATAGACCGTCAAGTCTCTCCCTAGGAGTTTACAGAGTTATACCAAGCTTGGATCAAGTCTAAGAACATCTTCGACATCCGCAATACCAAGCAACTGCAGACTTGTGCCAAGAGTGACCTGCTCGAGTCCCTGCCCGAATAATTTATGGACGTGCAGAAGGTACTACCCGATCCCACCAATCAATTAAACTTATCTCGTCTCCACAGCTCATCAGGACCCTCGATCTCCTCAATTAATAATACAATCAGGAGTTTCTCAAACTCATGCCTACTAATCAGCCACTCCTTGAATGCCTGGAACAGGCTTTCTGTTTCGCAGACATGCACGGAGTCATGCACTTGAACTCTTCCCAACTCGTGTGCCTCACTGAAGGTCTCCTGATTTCATCAATCTACACCCTACGGGAAAGATCGGTAGCCGGTTTCCAGCTGCTCATGAATAACGTAGGCCGAGACCTTTGCGAAGTCTAGGGGAAGATATCGCTTAGGAACTTTAAGAACGGCCTGTTTCGAAAGTCCCCGTCAGCGGAAGCACTGAACATGTTTGTAAAGCACCTAAAGAGATAAATGGACAAAAGGAACGAAGGACTGGCAGGACCCATTTTTACTGATTGTCAAGTAAAATGGAAGGGATCCAACAGGTTCAGAAACGGCACGGCGAAGGCTGAAACGTATCTGAGAGTATTTTCGGAACACGAACATTTGTTCATGGACATCAAGCAGAATCCCGAAAGCATACAGTCCGAACTCCTCAATACCTACGGCAAAACCTACTTATCTTCCAATAATATCGACACTGCTGTCATCTCAGAGTTTTATGAAGTCGTCCAGGCACAACTAGAAAAACACATCAGACAATTCTTCAGTAAAAGTTATGGCCTTGGGCCTATCGCTGAGGAGCAGGACTATCCTTCCAATAGAAACCACATGAAGTCTTACGACCTTGATCTACCCAACATGACAGGAAAGAACCGGGTTAATAGCCGGAGCCCTAGCAGCAGGATCAGTGTCGATCGAAGCACCCGCCATAATAGAAGTGTGAGTGGTCGCCAGCATCCTCTGACATTCAAGACACCTACTCATGGGGATAGCTTTAATAATACAGGGAGCAGAACCTTCCACCCGACGACTCCCAGCAAGTTTGAAGTGATGAAGTCCCCAAAAAGCACAATGTCTAAAACTGTGAGTCAAAAAACAGTCCAGGAGAGGACGACGAAATCTCGACAGGCGCCCCAGATCAACTACTAGAAAAGCGATGCCACCAGGAGTAAGTCGCGGAACGGGAACACGAGACAGAACGTGACACCAAAGAATAGTGGAGGAGTGAACAAGGACCATAATCGGAATAAGTCAGAAGCAAACAACCCGCCGCACCACTTGTCGTATTTCCAGAACAAGAAAGTGGAGACATTCTAGCAGGTGATGAGGAGACTGCGCAAAAAGTGAGGGACATTCGACCTGCAGTAGAGTGCAACCTATCGATCGCCTCGTATTTATTGTGTTGTATATTTTAATGAAGTGTACTAAAACAGATAGTTAAAGTTGTCTTGGCCACACTTCTCATTTCCTCATTCAACAGTAGATTTTATCCTCAGCCTCTCCACCTTCTCCTCAAACTTCTAGGTCTTCTTCTTCGGCACTGACAGGAACTTCGAATGTGTAGTCTGGTACATTGAAAGAGAAGGGTTCCGACGCGTAATCCTCACCCGGTCGATATCCCCGAATGACGACTCTGGGTGCTCCCTGATCGTATTTCTGAAGGCGACCAGCATAGAGGCAGTTTCGCTTTACTACTTGACCTGTCCTGCATGACGAGTTCTAATTTTGATAATGTGATTATTGAGAGTGAGTCTGTACAGAACGTATTGATCACGGCCAGTTCCATCGGAGGTGTACTTCTGAACCTTTCCGAAAGAGGCAGGTTTGGTGGTGCGGGACAAGGGTCCGAACTTCATGAAGTTGCCCAGCTCCGGAACGCCCTGAGGGCGGCTAGCGATATTGGTGCCGCCATTGTTGGTCATTATATAGGAGTCGCGACCAGTGCCAGTAGGAGGGTAGTAGATTGCACGTCTTTTGTCAGCATGTGAGTAGGTCTGCATGATGTTTGGAGTGGACAGTTAACTGGTAAATAAAAATTAAGGAAGTTCTTGAGGTGGTTTATTTTAAGATCTTAGTACAATAAAAAACAGGGTCTTTGGAGTAGCGTATTGCCCTACCTATGCTTGGAGTATGCATAAGTATTTATACAGAGATCTATTCTGTAGTTTGGGTTGTATCTATGACGATGACAAGTAAATACTCTTAATCAAAATCAGTGGAACCAGGCTATGGCAGCGCGAACAAAAAAGATTGACGGCTACACAATCCTCCTCTCTGAAAAACTCGGAGAAGGAGCCTTTGGAAAGGTTTACAAAGGCTAACAGGATGGCACTCGTCTTCGTGTCGCCATCAAAATGCTCGATAAAAAACTGAGTAATCCTTCCTGAACCATATAATTACTACTTTTCCCCACGCAGTCGATGAGGATGACTACATGAAATCTGCACTTCTCAGCGAAATTGAGATCCTAAAAACTTTGAAGTCGCCAAATATTGTGGGTTTCTTTGACGTCATGGAGAGCTCCAATTACTATTACCTGTGCCAAGAGTTTTGTGACGGCGGCGATCTCAGAGGACTCATGAGAAAAAGGGGTAAGCTTTCTGAGGGTGAAGCCCTCCATATGCTCACGCAGGTTTGCACTGGCTTCGTCGAGCTCATCAAAGAAGGCATTATCCACAGGTAACCATCCGCTCCAATCATACTATTTTTGCCATAGAGACCTTAAGCCTGAGAATATCCTTATCAATCAGACTGTCATGAAAATAGCTGACTTCGGCTTCTCCAAGCGTACAAACAATCAGCGACTCAAGAATCAGACAATGGTGGGTACTCCACTCTACATGTCTCTGGAAATCCTCAAGTCCGAACCCTACACTAGCAAATGCGACATCTGGGCACTCGGATTCATATACTACTAGCTTCTGCACGGTGCCACTCCCTGGACCGGCAACAGCTAGTACGAACTTATAAAAAACATTGAGAAAATGCCGTTGAACTTCGGAAGCCAAGTATCTGCAGCAAGCAAGGATTTCTTGAGCAAGTGCCTTAAACTGAAAGAAAAAGATCGGTTCAGCTGGGATCAGTTGCTGCGACACCCCCTATTCAACAACTATTTCTCGACCTTTCTGACTTATGAGCAGGAATTCGAGAACAAAATGAAGCAGTTCATGGGCAGCATTAGGTTCCAGATCAACTCCCAGAACTTGGACCTGTAGAGGCTATTTGCCAAGCTCGGCTTCAACAAAAAATCAGAATTGAAGTTCGAAGACTTCGAGATGTTCATCCAGATGATCGACCCTGGGATGTCCAAACAGCAACAGAGGTATATTTTCGAGAGACTGGATACCGATGACAGCAACACGATCTCGTTCAAGGAGTTAGAGAGTTAGATGCTGAAGCACAACATCCCGTTCAAATCTAAACGACTTGAAATCTTCAAGAATGTCGACAATGGGCTGAGTGATGCCCAGAAGAAGCAGATAGAGTCCAAGATTGAGATGCTCTTTGCCAACATGGCACGAGACCTGGACAATAGAAAACTGACTATAGAAGATCTCTTCCGGTCATTTGACCAGAACCGCACTGGCGACCTGGATGCGGCGGAACTCACGAAGATTCTAAGTTATTTCGACAATACTATTACCAAGAATGAAGTTGAGATCATATTCAAGAGGATTGACACCAATGGTAGTCAGACTATAGGCCTAGACGAGTTTAAACGCTTCTTCTGCAAGTACACAGGCAATCCATACAACAACCTCAATTCTCCTCCAAAGAAGCCCGTCGAGGAGGTCTCTTATGAACAACACAACAACTATCCCAATATTAGCAATCCTCAATTCGATCTGTTTACAGGTGCAATGACCAGTCTACTCGGAATAAAACCAAGTCCCCCAGTCACCCCACCCACCACAGGTAACTATATGGCTCCCAACCCTTACCAGCCTGGTTTTGGCAACCATTCATCGGATGCTCCATTTTACAACAACTTTACTCCTGATCCCTACCAGCAAAGAATGGGACCTCCTACCGTTCCTAATATGGGTCCTTCGCCACCCAACATGTACATGCCCCCAAACCCATATCAGCCTGGAGGTAATTTCTATGGACAGACCCCTCCACCAATGCAACCTGGCTATACGCAATACAGCAACCAGCCATACCAGCAATTCGGCCCTCCTAATAGCTGCCCACCCCCAGGGTATCAATTTCCCGGACCGAATGGAGGATACAATGGTAACATGTACCAGATGCCGAACAATGGGTATCAAGGTGGTAACCAGCCGTGCAATAATAATAACAACGGATGGGGTATGTGAGATGACGCCTATGATTATAATTGTATCCCATACATATATTGTCGTTCTGAGGAATTAATCAGGGCTAGTTTTTAGCTTCAGCTGGAATAGAGACAGAAAATTATGATTGACCTTTCCTAGATGTCAAGGATACCGTTTAAAGCCAAATTATATGTATACGATAGCTTAAAATTTCGGTTTCTGACTCTTTCGCCCATCAAATTAACTCATCTTGCTCTAGACGCATATGACCAGCCTGAACCAACCCGAGTTTACGTACATTCAGGAGTCCATCCGCAAAGTCAACGGCGAAATCCAACTTCGTTACTATGACAAGAAAAAGGTGCTCGGCAGCGGTGGTTTCGGGGTCTGCTACTTGGTGGAGAGCCGTGAAACCCACAGGCTATACGCTGCGAAGGTCATAAGTAAAAGAAAATTGGCTATCCCCAGACACAGACAAAAACTACTGTCTGAAATCCGAATCCACCAATCTCTTTCGCACAGGAACATCGTGCAGTTCCACCACGTCTTCTAAGATGAATCTAACGTGTACATTATGCTAGAAGTCTGCAGCAATTCTAGTATGTATGATCTCATTCGGAAACGCAAAAAACTCACTGTGCCAGAAGTCCAATTCTACTTGTTCTAGGTCGTTCAGGCCCTGCTTTACCTGCAGAAGAACCACGTCATCCACAGAGACATAAAACTTGGCAACATCTTCCTCAATGACAAGATGGAGCTGAAGGTTGGGGATTTCGGACTCGCATCCAAGCTTGAGTTTCCAGGTGAAAGGAAACGCACTATTTGTGGGACTCCCAACTATATCGCCCCTGAAGTCATCGATAACCACAAAGGGTATTCTTATGAGGCGGATATTTGGAGTGCTGGGATTATAGTGTACATACTGCTGGTGGGACGCCCTCCCTTCGATAGCGATAATCTGGATAAAACTTATAAACGGATAGTAAGTGCCGACTTCACTATCCCTTCTTCCCTTTCCAATAAAGATGCTATCGATCTGATCAAAAGGATAGGGGTTGGGGTTGGGGTTGGGGTTGGGGTTGGGGTTGGGGTTGGGGTTGGGGTTGGGGTTGGGGTTGGGGTTGGGGTTGGGGTTGGGGTTGGGGTTGGGGTTGGGGTTGGGGTTGGGGTTGGGGTTGGGGTTGGGGTTGGGGTTGGGGTTGGGGTTGGGGTTGGGGTTGGGGTTGGGGTTGGGGTTGGGGTTGGGGTTGGGGTTGGGGTTGGGGTTGG
>JAKZAN010000171.1:0-72945 GCA_023053545.1 Lepidurus packardi
CCCAACCCCAACCCCAACCCCAACCCCAACCCCAACCCCAACCCCAACCCCAACCCCAACCCCAACCCCAACCCCAACCCCAACCCCAACCCCAACCCCAACCCCAACCCCAACCCCAACCCCAACCCCAACCCCAACCCCAACCCCAACCCCAACCCCAACCCCAACCCCAACCCCAACCCCAACCCCAACCCCAACCCCAACCCCAACCCCAACCCCAACCCCAACCCCAACCCAAATGCCGACTCCGTCTCTGACCTACCTAATAGGTTTCATGAGGAAATCTAGTCATTTATTTTGTATTTAGGAGACTCAGGATGCATATACAATATTACGACTAATTCTAGATCTGCACGATAAATTATATCATCTGAACTCTTGTACGGCATACGTCCCCTCAGAACTAATGACCTTAAAGACTCTCAAAGATATGCTCCTCCTCGGCGACCCCCGTCTTTATCAAACTAGCACCGATGTTGGAGAATCAGAAATGCCTCAAGTCACCCACTGGGTCGCTGATCTCCACAATGTCATGGAGGAAGTGCGAGCACGATACAAATTCGGTCGGTCCATCGCTGCTCCCCAGCTCGGCATACAAAAGAATATCATCTACATGAACATCGATCAACCTGTTGTCATGATTAATCCTAAATACTTGGAGAAAAGCGAGGAAATGTTTGAAGTGTGGGACGACTGCATGTGTCTTCCTCATCTTTTTGTGAAAGTCAGCAGGCACCGTAGGATCAAGGTGCAGTATAAAAACTAGGGCTGGGAGGATGTGATAGTGGAGTGGACAGACGACTTGGCCGAACTGATCCAACATGAGATGGATCACCTGGAAGGGATCCTTTGCACGATGCGCGCCATCGATAATAAGTCCTTCCGGTATCGGACTGATGTTTGATCTATTTTATATTTCTCTAAATGGATGTGGGTTGTTTTTTATCTGAGGATATGCATCAAGATGTTGGTTTCATTCAAAACAACATGAATTTGGAAGGACTCTGAAGAGGGAGCCCAGACTCATGATATGCTTCTCCATCCTCTCTTTCTTCTGCCTCAACCATAAATCTTAGCTTAATTGATGAGTGCGAGAAGTTTAGCAAATCGTCCTTCATCTGGTTGGAGCTGTACCCGGGCGTCTGTCTCCTTGACCGAGGAGGGGTCTAGTAGATAAGACTGCCCAGACTTTCTTTCATCGCAGTGTTGTTGTTACGGGCTTTTTTAGTAGAACTACCGCGGTAGCGCTGGGGATTGGCCGGTTTTACATTTGTGAGGAAATCGGTTGGTCCCGGAGGAGGACCCGTTACCAGAATTCGAATATTGACCTCTTAATCTTTCTTCACTGGGGAGTCTGGGGACTCCGTAATATTTTTTTCGGTTTCAGGCCGACGCAGAGAAAGACCCTTCTTTTTAGTCTGGAGTGGGGGTTTGTTGGAGTCGACTAGGTTTGACTTGTCGATACTTTTATTAGTATCTTCATTTTTGTTGAGAGATTGGGGTTGGTGGGGTTTGCTGTCTCTGATGATGTTTTCTTTATCGTCTCTGAGTTTGAGGAGGAGGGCTTCTTCGTCTGCGTAGAAGGAAGGGGGGGCCGCTGCAGGGCTGAGGAAGTGTAGTGAGTTGTTGATGAGCAGGCCTATAGGATATGGTTGAGAATGTTGGGTTTGTGAAGAAATGAGTAGAGATTCCAGAAAAAGAATAAAACTAAGGTAGAAAAATAATAGTAGCAAGACTAACAAAAAGAAAGAAAACTTAATATATGATTCAAAAACTCCAGTGCCAATGCTACAAAAAATCCAGCACACGGCGGCTTCGGCAATTACCTTCCATCGTCTTGTAGAACTCGGGTATCCGCTTCTTCATCGTCGAGTTCCAATGGTTCTTTATCGAATTGTCTGTCCGTCCCGGCAGCATCTTCGTCATGTCTGCCCAGCGGTTACCCAGTGCAGTGTGCGCTAGAAACAGCACCCATTCCTCGTGTAACGCCCACTCCGCCTTCAGGATATTCGGGTTCAAGTGATTATGCCATCGTTCCCGGCACTGTTTCCCCATTCTGTCAGGAACATGTTTGGCGATTGATGACCATCGCTGGGCACCATACTTGCTCACAAGTTTGCGGACAAGCTCGTCTTCCTCCTCGGTCCAAGGTTTTTTCTTGAGAAGATGTTGCTTGGTCTTCTGGCTGGAGTGTTCTTCTTGGTGGGAGAGGACAGAGGGATGTTGGTGTGGTGGACTGTTTTGTAGTTTTTTGACCATGTGTGGGGTGGAGAGAGGTGGGGGAGTGGCGGGAGGGTGGAGACTGGGGAATGGGGAGGGTATGGGATAAATAAGAATGCGAGGGTGACAATAGAGAGAAGTAAAGAGTGAGTTTTTATTTTCAATTTTGAATTTTCGTAATGAGGGATTTATTTGTCTATTTTGTATATTTTTACGGTTTGCCACCAATGAATCCCAGAGCCGTTCCCATATCCTTTTCAGCCCAACTCTATTTTGAAAAGAGTGCCAAATGCAACTAACTGAAATATCTCACTCTATACAACTTCACTCTAACCACATCATCATAAATTATAACCCCTCTCTTCCCAACCTTATAACCCCCATATAAATTTATTCCTCCTCCCCACCCCTTCCCACCATGAAAGCCACCACCAGTGCCAACAGCACCCAGGCTGCCTTCAGCGAAAAAAGCAAACAAACTCATAATAATCGCTTCACTAACCAGATCCTCAACTCTGAGTCCAAAGAGCTGGCTTTCCTCCAGCACAAATGCACGTCCCTCTCCACTACCATCGAGCACATCAAAAAATAAAATATCAAGCTACGAAGATAGAAGGAGACTGTCTTCCAACTGAATTCCTAATACATCGCAAGCCTCAATGTATTTCTTCCATCCAGCAACGCCTTAACCATTCCACTCATTTCATACTCTGCAGAAGCTGTACGAAGACAAGAATAACAATATTGTCAAAATAGTGTTTCCGCCAGAGCTCCTCAGCGAAAGTGTCCCTGAAATCGAAGCCAATCTCAAGGAGTATATGAAGAAATGCGTAAATGGCTTTAAGACATTGGAGAACGACCATCGCAACCTGGTCCAACACTGTCTGACCATGCAAAAATAGATCAAGTACTGTTGCTTCGTGATAATTGACTCTTCTTCGATTGGTATTTTACTGTTTAGAAACTACAAAGTGATAGTGGACGAGTGCAACAAAATCAAGGACGATCTGCTTACAGTGAACCACACTAACGTGATTGAGTTAGTTAAAGAAATCCAGGACCTATCGGATGACAATAGGGTGCTCAGGACTGATATTAATCGAATTAGTTTCTAGTGCGAGAAACTCAAGAAAGACTTGTAAAAGACGAAGGCACATTTGTGTGAAGTGGACAAAAACCTGGAGAAGCACAAGGCTGACAATATGGAGTTCAAAATATCTCTCAACAAACTAGCAGACGACGCCAGCAAGGACAAGCACATGCAGGAGAAACTCGTACAAAGTCTCACCCCAACATCACCCATCTCTGAACATTTAGATTTACGAACTCAACGTCAAGTGCAGCTACTTGTAGAACCAGCTCAGAGCCACCCAGAACGAGATACTCAAGGCTGAGGAGTCCAAGAACAACCTAAAAATCAAAGAAATAGAACATACACACACTTAGAAAGAGCTCCGCAAAACTCTCAGCGAGTACACCCGACCCTTTTCCAACACACGCAAGAATGTTTCCAGCCAGTTGCAGAACACGAAGAACATGCTGGATGAGTACCGCCGGGAATAGAATAACAAGACGATCGACGTCGGATCGTTAGGAAATGTACACATCAGTCTGGGGGAAATCAGCGGGCAGAGATACCCAAAGTACCCGGGGAACCGTAAGAAAAGCAGAAGCATCAACCAGTCGTTGCTGCTGCACCTTTGATTTAGTCTACGAAGTCCGAAAGGTTTCTCGCTCAATTGCGGGATTCGACATATTTTCCAGTTTGCCTGCCAATCGCTATTCTTAGCTCGTTAAAAGTTATTACAAATAATACAGAAATAGCATTCATGTCATCAAGTAGATTTTTTCAGCAGGTAGAATACTCTTTTCTTCTCAGGCACCCTGCTCTCGCTTGTTCGTGTTCTCCCTCCTTATCCTCTTCCATGTGCGGCTTCTTCTTAAACTTCCTCCTCGCTGCTGTCGTCCGGCTTTCTCCTCTACCCATGTCCCTTTTATATGAGCTACTTCAGCCTTAAAAGCTGTGCTTCAATCTTGCGGTCCACGCTCTCATGTACCCGCACCATCTCCGAATAGTTGAGATAGGTTTTCTTCATGGTTTCGTCCATAACTCTTAGTTCATCGATGATTTTGGTCAGCTCCTGTTTAATAGTGTGATCTTTATCGCCTACTATTTGAGTCTGTAACACAGCTATCTACGCTTCTAGTTTCTGGATATTCGAAAGCAACACATCAGAATTGAGCCTCGAAATCTGATCTGTCTCAGATCTAAGTTTTTGGATTGCGAAATTCTTGCCTAGCTCAAAGGTCTGGTTTGCCCGATTAAATACCTCTTGGAAATACCTTTCTAGTCGCCCATTAAAATCGGTCTCTATGTAGCTAAGCATTCCCAGTTTAAAGGAATCTTGAGTAGTTCTTGAGAGTTGTTGGGAAAACCCGTTAATCTATTCCTTAAGAGCTCCTTTGATGGTCCTAGCCTGACTGGCTATGGCAGTACTAAACTTTGTCTGTATCTTGGAGAAGCAGCTATCGAGGGTTGATTACAAAGTGCTGAGGCTCATCGCTTTGTCTTTGAGGATAATCCTTTATTAGCTAGGAAAGGGTACTCGAGTAATTTAGGGAGATTAAGATGAAACAACGATTTTTAATTATTTATTTGCTCCCCCCTCCAGGTTGGACTACTTTGTTTATCTATCGTTCCCGCTTTAGGGCTGTTTGAATATTGACAAAGGTTCAGACACTTATGGTTGCACTCTCGTTGACTTGTCTTCAGTATTCTAGTCAATAGATTTGGTGCTAATTTTGGGAGTTTCTATGACTCTTGATGGCTGATCAGATACTGAAGCCATTTCTGTTAGAGAGTCATTATGTCTCGATGGAGTACTCCGGATCTCTTGATATTATTTGTTGTTTTTGTTTGACGCTGATGTCTCTACCTTGAGCTACATTGGCTGCTGAATTGGTTTCGATATTGCTTCCTTCAGCAAAATGTCGATACTCTATGCCTATTCTTGGTTATTTTTCTTCGGGGATTCAGACTCAGAGACTGCTTTCTTAGTTGCTAAAGGTTGATCGTGTTGTGCGGCTACAGGTTCACTAGCTGGCTTCAAAGCTCTAGATTATTTATACTATCTTTGCTTAATTTTCGTAGGCCGAAACTCTGGCTGTCTGTTACCGTTGCTGGCATTTGTGCTACTTTCAGCACTACTCATATGATTAGAGGGGGTGATGACACTCGAGTTATAGGAAAATTGTGCACATTTCTGCCCTAAACCCATTTTAACAGCAAAGCTACGGAGCTCTTTGTCCTTTAGTGCGATGATAACGTCTATGTTGGAGTCGACAGTATATTCAATGCGATCAACCTTTTCGGCGATTGAGATGAGCCTGATGTTGCTGACACTGTTCTCAGCCTCCGTGCCAAAGTTTATTAGGAAGAGATCCCTATCATCGTATATCATCAGGGCACTATTGCTGTGATAGAACCTAATGTTTTCCCGATCCAACTTTTCTGTTTTGATATGCTTCGTAAGTTACTTGGAGATGCCTGCTGACTTACAGCCACCTTTGAATGCTTATAACTCTGCCTTGTCATTCAGCAAGTAGAACTGCAAATCCGAAGTAGTCTGCAAGAGAAACAAGTAGTTTGGTCTTAGCGTGGTGCGAACCTTTTACAGTTTATTGCTGCATTGCGTGAAAGGGTTTTCGTTGACTGTCAGCACTTCAAGACTATCCCGAGACAAGAAAGCCAGCCAATAAGAATACTCGCTCTGCATTCGAATAACGTGCATCTCGACATCGGGACCATTCCTTACGTCTTCTTCTTCGAGAACTACTTCACGGTAGGGTACCGGCACATCATCCACGTAGCCGAACAGTTTGATTACTTTGCCGTCCATAACTATCATTCTTTTTCGACTGGGGTGGAAGCAGAACTTGTCGCACATTTGCGCCAATTCTACCCTCCCAAGCACCATTTTGCCTGCCGTCAATTTGATATTGAATACTCTGAGAGAGCGGTCTTCCAAACGAAGGACGACTGAGTTGGATACTATTTAGATATCTTTGGGTCTGGAAGGGAGTTCTACAGACTGGTTTAGCTAATGCTTCATGGAGAAGACTGAGAGGACTTTGTCGACAACAATGACCATATAGTCTAGAGAGGGGGAAAGTCTGAAGGTATCGACTTCGATCCGAGGGAACAGCAGGTTCTTGGTGGACTCGCAGCGAGAGATGTTGGTGGAGTGCATCCTAATGATTGATTCGGGCCTGTTTTAGTGATTATATAGTGTAATCTCCTGAGTATTTTTGTAGTGGTTTTTAGAATAAGTGATAAAAGATATAAAGAGGAGATAGCAAAGATAAACTACAAAATCAAATCCACGTAATACCAGGCCACATAACTAAATCCCTACCCTTTTAGGCTGTGCATTACAAACAATAGATCGACCCAAATCAATACATAATCACTCCTATGAGCTAGGGATCCAAGAGCCTCGTCAAAGTCTTCTCAATCATTCTCCAGAACTCCCAAGGAGTCAGGTACTACGCTAAGTACTACCTCAAACACTTCCACAAGTCCGTATACACTGTCGACGGCCAGGATCTCACCACCGTCGAGTATCAGAGAGTCTTCGAAAAGGCTCTCCTCAACAAGGCGAAACGCATGGAAGTCCTCGGCACGATGAAGCCGGAAGACATCGAAATATTCAACTACGCACACTTCGTAGTCCTGTTCAAAGTGATAAACTAGTTGCAGATCTATGTTGTGGCTGATGAAGATGAGAATGAAGTCCTCCTGGCTGACCTTCTGACTTGTTTCCAGAATGTGTTGCAGTTCGTCACAAAGTAACTATTCACATAACTAAATTCTCCAGGAGTCCTCTTACCGGCACGCTCATCTATGACATCTTACAGGATATCATCCTTGCCATCGACTAAATGTTAGATGAGGGAATACCCGTCAGTCTCCAAGCCGACGCTATTGCCAGCCGTATCAGACTCAGATAGTAAACTAGTCCCACTGCCCCAGGAGCATCGGGAGCTGGGTCAAGCGCGAATGCTTCTGCGAGCACTTTTTCAAACCTGTTTGGGTTTGCTAAGAACTCACTGCAAAAGACTCTAAATCTTGGATGATGGAATAGTCTACATAGCGATTGAAGATAGAAGGAGGGTTAAATGGGGAATGATGATGTAGTAATGGTATGCATATATGCCAGAATGGGATGGAGGATGGGCTAGAAGCTTAAAAGAATTAAAATTATGTTAATCAGAGAGTATGAAAGAAACCCTTCGGATTTTTCCAAGGCATTGGCATACATTTAAACCAGCTCAAATAGTCCTTCATATAGTAAATACAAAACCCACACTGCTTTAAACACAATGGACAGCAAAAGTAACCCTACCTCCAGCCTCAGAGACTTCGAAATGCTCAACAAGCTGGGCGAGGGCGCGTTCGGACAGGTCTTCAAAGTCAAGAGAAAGGCCGATAACAAGTAGTACGCCATGAAAAAAGTAAGCACCCACCCTACCACACCTATCCAATCCTATTTTCCTTCCGAATTCTACCTGCAATATATTTTCCTTTTCCCTTCCGAACTCTAGGTCAAACTTGGTGCCATGAAAGAAAAAGAGCGACAGAATGCAGTCAATGAGATTAGGATCCTCGCTTCGCTGAATGATGACTTCATAATCGGCTACAAAGATGCATTCTTGGATGAAACTTCCAGCACGCTTTGTGTAGTCATGGAGTATGCTTCGGGGGGCGATCTTCTAAAGAAAATCAACAACCACGTCAAGGCCAGGACCCGCTTTCCTGAGGACTAAATATGGAAAGCTCTTGTCCAAATGACCAAAGGTATTTTTCTACATAATTGCGACCATTGGACATGTTCCGATCGTTTTTACAGGTCTCAAATCGCTTCATGATTCCAAAATCCTGCACAGGGATCTCAAGTGCGCCAATATTTTCATCAACGCCGAAGGAGTCTATAAGTTAGGAGATCTTAACGTTTCCAAGGTCCTCAAAACTGGTATGGCCCATACCCAGACTGGAACACCTTATTACGCCAGCCCTGAAGTATGGTCTGACCAGCCCTATGATATGAAAAGTGATATGTGGTCTTTGGGTTGTGTTATCTATGAGATGGCTGCTCTCAAACCTCCTTTTACTGCTACCGACCTGCAAGGTCTTTTCCGAAAGGTAAAGGCAGGAGTGTATGATAGAATTCCTTCTACTTACTCCAACGACCTTTCTGTAGTAATCGGGATGCTCCTCAAGGTTAATCCAGGCTATAGGCCCACATCCGATCAGCTGCTTAGTAATTCTATAGTCGTCAAGCATGCTAAAGGAGAAGCCCTTGTCCAGGAGGCTGATGATGATAAAGGAGCACTCCTACAGACAATTAAGTTCAATCCAAAGCAGCTAGGTGGGCTAAAAGGAGTCCTTCCGAAAGCAAACTATGAGACAGACAAAAAATAATAACCGCCAAAGCCCGTTGTTATACAACCCCAGTTATCGAATGCTGGAAACAGCGAAAACAAACCTCTATAAAAGAACACAAGCAACTCAGGGAGCAGGAAGGACATTATGCAGTAGCGAACACGAGAAAGGGTGCTGTCGGCGTGCGGAGTACGGCCCGCAGCGTACTGCGAGTCCCCCAAAATAGCAGTTCACAGCAAGAACGAACAGCCCGGCTTAAAAAAATAATAGCCCTACAAAAAGTATAACTCCTTCCCCAATAACTTTAAACCCGTCGCATTTGTTTCTATTTGTCTCCTTTTGTAGAATGCTCGAAATGAACAATAACCAGAAAATGCCTCCCAAAGCTCCGCAGCCACCTCTCCAACCCAACAATAAGCTGCCTCCCAAGCCTATCAATAGCCCTCAAGCCCCTCCCTATTACCTTGCTCCCTCAAATAGGACTCCCAATATCAATTCTTCCCAAGATGATTCGCGCAGTAGAGGTATGTCTAGAGATAAATCCCGAGAAAAATCACGAGATAAAGTTAACCCCAACGAAGGACTTTACCAGCAGTACATTAATGCAGTGAATAATCCAAAGCCAGTGAGTAGTAACGGGCCAAGCCAGGGCCGAGGTACAGGAGTGTCAGGGTCTGGGAGCAGTAACGCATTACGTTCTAACCAGAGGCCGAGCAGTGCTGCAAAGGTTCAAGTGCAGCCTTCTTGGTGGGGTTGAATATGATGGTTAAGGTGACGAAATGTTGTTTTGCTTGATAGTTTTTTAATCTTGGATTAGACTCTTTGGGTTGACAGTTTCCAATAAAAAAATTATGAATATCTCCGACGGTGCAACTGTTCTGGAATTTTGATCAATAAAATTATACGCAATCCCATAGTATCACGAGTAGCACTCAACATTAATAGCCAATTTCAAATATCATACTAAAAGACAGTTCGCACTTCCGAATGCCGATCGGCACACCGGGCATGTAGAACTATATTGGGTCCACTCCTCCAGGCACCCGAGGTGGAACTAGTGCCCACATCCTAGCGAAATTTTCACAGGTTTCTATGAGTTGTTCGTCAGGCAAATCACGCATTACTCCGGAGACCCTTCTAACCCATGCCTCCTTCTCCATAGAATCAGCTGGATTTTGTTGAAAATACGGTAGATCAGGCCAGTTATCAGCAGGATCAGAGAGAGCCAGAGAAGATGCTGTCCACGAAGGCCCCACGATGAATGGACTGATGAAGAAGTTAACTGTGAAGACTATAGGGAAACGGGGCCACTGATAAAGACGATGGCGGGAGAGGTATTGAGTATGGATAGCTCGATAATGCCTGAAGGAAGCTGGGATTGGGAGAGATAGTAAGGATGGTTGGGCTGGAGTGAGAATTTGAGGGTATTTCGGGGTTTTTATTCGATGAAGAGACCAATTTAGACTGACTATTTCTGGACTGTGAGCAGGATTGCCTCTGCTTCTATGCGAAAATAGTGTTTTTTTTCATTGGAAATCTGGATTCCCTGACCAAAAATAAAATGTGTCAACGGGATTTGGCAACGCGACCCGCCAAACCCCACCAGACATTCGCACTGCTGGATCGAATAGTTTGGAAATCCGTGAAGACAGGACAGATGGGGCTATGAGATATGAAGAGAACCGGGTCCAGTCAGTTAAATTGTTGTAGGTCCTTAATGTGTGAGGACTTGGTTGATTCCAAAGTAAAGGGCAGAGGTATCAGTGTGACCTTGGATGAGCATAACAGCATCGGAGGATGCAGGAGCAAATTAGGCTGTAAAGGTGGTGGATTGATTGAATTGAATAGTTCGTGGAGAAGATAGTATGAGGGAGTGTGGTATTGAGAGGGCGGTGGGGAGGGAAGAGAGGGTTTGGGCGGCAAAGGCGAGGAATAGAAGTGGGAGATGCATTTTTAAATGTTGATTTAATATAAGAATATTGTGGGGAGTTGGGAGTGTATTTTAAAAGGCGAAGGGAGGGTGTGGGGTATGAGTTTGGCGTGTTGGTATTTTTAAAGGAGGGCGTTCAGTAGACACATATATGGATTTAAATCTGCAGGGTGGATAATTTAATGGGTCGATCATTATATTGGGTGCTGGGAACATTTAACTTAGTATCAGTTTCTCATGGCCCAATACATCATTTCCTAAATTCACGGAAACCCATTTAAGCATTAGCCATTCTTAATACAATCTATCTTAGAACAGATACCCCCACACTATAGCATCCGCCTACTCTTTCTATCCATCTAAAATGTCGCAACCCATCATCATAAACCCACAACCACAACGACAATAAACCTCTTCCCCACAATCACAACCGAAGCGGGTTCTTCACCCCCAACGATTCCAGCACCACTCGACTCCGAGACATACTCTGCCTGCTCTTACTCATCCTGCTGCTCATCATCATCGTTGACCCTCTGCTGTTCATGTTCATCGGCTGTTGTTGGTTCTACTTCTGCTATTTCTCTGAACTCAAATACTCCTCTTTCTGCTTCTTTACCATGATATCTTTGATTTGACGGTTGACCAGCTTGACGATGGGTGTGAACTTCTAAAGTTCTTAACAAGTAGATTTAGTGAGGACTCCGCAGGAAAGGTGAGGGCTGGTGGTCAGAGAGACGGTTCTGGTAGGTGCAAGAATCTGGAAGAAGTTAGCAGTTTCAAACTCTTTCAAGGGGGGACTGTCAACAAAATTTAACGTAGCTGTTTTTTGGAGGCGGAAGCTTTGCTGATCTTAGGAGTTGTAAATGGAGTTGGTATACTAACGAAAGGTCAGCACGGGTCTGTTGAGGTATTAATGGAGGTGTTTGCTCTCGACCTTTCGTAAATATTTAAAAATTCGGGAGTTGGGGCCGCACAGCAGAGAGGGCCTTTTGCGTCTTCGATCATGAAGTAAGTTCCGGAAACTCCTAGACTCTACCAGATCATGGAAGACTCCCATATCATCTAATTAAAGTACCAGGTCAAGAGTGAGAGGATTCGAGAACTCCATGCTCTGAACGATATGTTGCTTTTAATGGGCCAAGAATTGAAAAATAGCTTTAGAACTGCGACACTCCAGCAGCTCTATTAGTTATGATTCGGAATGTATTAGTGTTCGGATGTGGCTGTACAAGAACTCCAGAAATTACTGGCTCCTGCGGGGATCCTTCATATTATTCTTGCATACGCTGTCGATGAGCAACCTCAAATTCACACATGAAGAAAGGGTCTCGGGAGTGAAGAGTTTGGGATTGAGGAGCTCAAGTCTTTCTTGATGGTAGCCCTCATAGATCTTAAACGTTTCAAGGAGGCACTCGAGGGAGCGGAGTTTGTAATGGCAGGTTGCGTGCTCAATCAGCTTAGTGATATCACATTATGCGCTGAAGTATCTGGATAAGTAACGGATTGCTGGAGGATATTCGATCAAAATAGATTTCAGCATAGACTGCCTTATGTTATCTGCATCTTCTCTGTGTTACGGTAAGACGATCGCCAGAATTGCCTATACGTTGACCTCGCCTTTGAAAGCAAGCTGTGTAATGCCTGCAAAATTCTGCAAATACTTGTTTAAGGGCGACAAAAACGATGTAGAATTGAATCTGATGAATATTTGAGAAGAATAGTTTGTTATGGGATTGTGTTCCACATCCAAGTACTCGAGTTCTGGCAGTTTAGCTAGGTCCTGGGTCTCGATCGCACAAATATTGTTGTATGCCAGTTGCAGTGATCGGATGTGCACACTGCTAAATGCTGGCACTCTCAAGAGGCAGTTATGCGATAAATCTACCATCTGGAGGTTATCTCCTGGAAAGCCGTCTATTCTCGAGAGTTTACAGTGCGACATCGAGAAGTGAGTGATATGCAGGTGTATTTATGGCACCGTATCGGCGTCGTTATGGGAGAGATTGAGCTGGGTCAGCTTATGGAAGGAGTAGAGACGAAGACGAGCTGTAAGTTGAGAAGAAGTGAGGTTTCGGGAGATGGTGAGAAGTTTGGGGTTAGTCCTGAGAACAGGGGTGATTTATATTGAGAGGTGAGAGCGAGAAGGAGGATTCTTATTTGAATCTGGGAGAGAAGTGTCATTCATGATATAGAGTGTGAACCATATATGGATTATGGGGAATGCATGGAAAAGGGGAGGAGACAAAACGATTGTATAGTCGGTAGAGTGCTCACAAATAAGCAGAAACAGAAACAACGGCAGAGATGGATGTTCAGGACCAAAGATATTTTAAGTCTAGAGAATGGCGTGTCGATACACAGTCTCATTCGAAGGAGTGCCGCGGAGGAGCACAGAAAGCTAAGCTATAGTTGCTACATTAGATTATCTAAACAAATAGCCAAGTCACCAATGATAATTAAGCATACACCATCCCTACTCCTCAACTAGGCTCTAAAGTTGCTCCACCGCCAATTATGGCTGTTTGATTCTAATCCAAATAACAACCCATCTTCTGCTCAGAGCACCCCCTCCTGCCTCTCCGCGACTACCATAACAACCCACCGACATATATGCAGCACCCACCCACCCAACAGCCTGTCTTCCTCCCCCAACCCTCTCATCATAGATTCAACCCTGCCTAAAGAACAGCATCTTTTTCCCGCAGATTCATGTTCAAGCAAAGATTCGCCCTCAAAACGTATATCATCCTACCAAAACCCAAAAGGGCTCTCTTCTCGTCGCCTTCGAACCATATACTTCGTTAATCCAACAACCATATGCTTTTCTAAAGAGACACTCCAATTCCTTTTGTTGTGTCCAGCAAAAACACAACACCTAGCATCTATCATTTATTGTCAACAGAACATACTCAACCAGCCCAAACCCAGACTACTCAGTCTAAAGACGCAATGACACTAATAAGGACTCCCCAGAAGGTTTAGGCCACTCTGGACAAGATGGAGAGCGCAGTTACCAAATAGAGTGACACAAGCACAAATAGCAGTCTACTCAGCATGAAGCTAGACAGGTATAACAAAAGGGTGTACTATCACCGGAAGAAAGGTCAGCCTGCATTCAACTACAGAGGAGTACTCCACAGCTTCAGCAACGAAGGGAGTTGAGCAGAAAGCTGTAAGTGAGGGATGTATTTCTAGGATTGCATGCTTATTGGGGTATTGTTGTTTAATGGATCTCAAGGTAGATGTATTTGGTTTGGAGCATCGTGCTATGGATCGATCACTAAGCCAAGGGTTCTATTGATTTTGTATTCCATAGAACACATGAAAGAAGTCTGAAGGTTGGTTGCGGAAACTGTCCTCCGGCGACTTGATTGATTAAACAATCTCCGATTAGTATGTTATCCGACTAGACAGGCTGCCAACGTTAGCTGCCATCTATTTCAAATAAAACATAGAATACAATATTCACCCATTCGGAACACCATTGCTATGTACAGAAATTCCAGAGTCAGTTGGCAAAACTCTTCGCAGTAGAAGTTTAGTACCGGTGCTCCCCTCGACACACGTACTCCCCTCTACCCCCCTGGTCCCGTCTCTATCGGCCAGAGCAGGTACCAACCCATCTACACCGCGTCTTCTGCCGGTTTTGGTTTCCGGCCCCCCTCTCCATATTCAAGTAAAATCTCTCACCCCAACAATCCCCCAAGAATCACCCTGACCCTCCTAAAATATAACAATACATACAGAACCCCCAACTGCCCCATCATACGTTGAAAGACTAGCCGAAAGGCAAGAGAAAATAAATCTGCGTCCCAACTATGAGTAGCGAGAGCGTCAGCTGATCAATAAGAACGAATAGGAAATAAGTGCCTAAATCAGACGCCGAGAAGCCCTCAGAACCAGTTACGAGCGAGAAGTAGCACATCTTAGCACAGTCTTATCCAAAAACTTGGAACGTAAGGATAAGCTGAAATCTGAAATAGAGATCTTGGAGGATAATGGAAACTAACTGCGAAGAAAGCTTGATGAACTCTAACCACCCAGAATCTAACTAGATAGTGAAGTCTTAGAACGTAAACAGCAAGAAATCTTATTAGTTAAGACTCAAATGATCAATGAGATGAGAGCCAAAGAAGAGGAGATTCTTCGATAGCGGGAGGCTGAGCTCAATGACTGGGAGGAGAGGCTGAAAGACAAAGAAAAGGTGCTGATGAGCACCTAGCAACGCAGGAACCAAGCACGAGCTGAACTACTGAAGGCTAAAAGATAGGAACCCACTCGGATTGTCATATCATCGGTGTAAGATGCTGTGCGGCAGCGCAAATACGAAGAGTTTGTCTATGACTATGAAGTTCTTCGGTAGAAAGTCAACCAAATTCAACTGGATCGTTGTGAATCAGTACGTCAACTGAACGAGTCTAAGGCTTTGAAGGAGGCAATCATACAGGACCAGGTAGACAAAGTCAATAGGTTAAGACAGGAAAAACGTAAGCTCGAGCAACAGTTAGTGGAACTCGAAAATCGATTCAGGTAGATTGAGCGTGTTAACCAGAATCTCGAGGAAGAGTCTGAGCGCAAAGATAAGTTAATCGAGAAATATTAAACAGATGTCAAAGATATTAAGTACAATATCGGGAAGAACTAGAGCGAACATAGCTTACTTGTGAACGGCTTCAGAGGAAGGATGTAGGGAGGACTGGAGGCTGAGGCAGAAGAGGCTCAAGTGCTAGAGAAAGAAATTCGACGGGTGCAGGGAGAAAACTTTAGGCTAAAGGCAGACTACAAAAAGCTGAACGACCTGCTAAATAGTTCGATTTCGAAGTCAATCTACCAAAGCTTCAACGACATGCAGTTCCGGTGATGCATTCTTTAATAAAGAAGCCCAAACATTTGTAAATTGAGCTATTTTGACACGGCTATAGTGGTAAAGACACCCATGAAAGGGTTGTCGATAGGTATACGCACGGATCGGTGATGTGATAAATACCCAGCTAAGCAGGTGTGAGTGTGGTGTTATGGGATTTCGATGTTCTCATTTAAATAGAAAATGCTTTTTTATCAATCAGCCACAGCTCCTGCTTGATCTTTGTTGATAAAATTTCATTCTTTCTCAACTCAATCCTCTTCAATCATTCCGCCTGCAGAATGTCAGAGTCGCCCTGCTCGATCACAGCCAGAGTCGAGCATCTGTGGAATCGACCGCAAGCAGTACCCAGGGCGATGTTGTTACCATTGTAGAACACGATTTTGATCTTGGCCAGATGGGCATAGTACTCAATCTGGGCCTTGCGGATGGTAGGGCAGTTGCTAGAGAGGATGATGAGTTTAGCATCACCAGTTCTGATGGCCTTGAGGGTGGACTTGAAGCCGAGGACGGCCTTGCCAGATCTGAAGACGAGACCGAGCTTGGTGTTGAGGTTGTCGGTGGTGGCTTTCTTGACCATTGGTATTGTTGTTAGGATATTGTTGTAAAATATTATCAATTAATTAACTAATAATATCGCAAATAAGGGATGACCTACGATGACTTATAGGATTTGAACTCGTGGACGATGAATGCATCGAAGGGAAACTGCACAGTCAAGGAAAAATAAATATTGAGGCTACTCCTATCAGATGAACCAGATTCCGACCAGGATGCTCAGTATCATCAGTATCACCGCTTCTTCGCGACTGAATATGATGGGTTTCGCGCAGGGATTCGTGCTCTCTTTCTCGATTTGCTGCTAGTATTTGATTATGTCCTCAGCCTAAACATAAATACCCGGAGTTAAGCATGGTAGAGTGTGTCAGTACGATGTGCGCGTTCTGTTCCTGCAAATTCTTCAGTTCCTGTATGGGGCTCAATTCTTTGTCCTCAGCACGGGGCCTTCCTAAATTCGTTACAGACTGCCGACTCTTGTCGTATGTGCTGGTCGCTTCGCTTAAAGTGCTCGAAAAACTCATTTTGGCATCTTTCTGCGCCTTGTCCTCGGCAACCCGTAGATTAACCTTTACCCCCACATTTTTACAGTTCTATCTTGTAATGATGCGGCCTAGCTCATCGTTCTCATCCACTGAACAATGCACTTGAAAAGTATCTCTGAGTCCAGCGGAGGTTTCGGCCAATCTAATTTCATCTGCTGTCAGAGGAACTCGGGAAATGCTGACTTTAACCTTCCCTCCGGGTTCGATGATACCAGAAGCGGGTCTTACGACTAGATACTTGGCAGGCGCATTGGTTTTGATATTGAAGGCGATGACATGGTCAAGCAGATTGAGAATTTGTAGAGAAGTGTTGAGGCGAGTGGAGGGGTTTGTAGGATTATGGTCGATGTAGATCGACTGGTCCACTTCAAATATGTTATGCGAGGTCATCTAAAGATTTATCAGATGAAATGTTGGGGGTTGTTTGGTTATGGTGTGTTTTCTGAGAGCTACAGTGGTCAAAAGTTTATTATTGTTTTGGAGAGGGGCACTGCTCATCCCCAAGGCACATACAAAATATATGCATGGGTCAATCTAACTATAATCAGCTGCAGACGTTAAACCAGACACATCACCAGTCGATATCACATATCTAGAAGATTAAGGCTCAGATGGTCCGCTGCACCTTCTTATCCTTCACTCTGTCATGTATCTTTTTGGCCACAAACCCTAACGCGATCAACATGCACGAAGAACCTATGGTCAGGTAGCTAACAGACAGGAATTCATTTTTGGACCCGAAGGTATTAGACTGTGCCACCACAAAATGTTTCTGACTCCCTAGGCTGCTCACATTGAAGTCTAAAAACAATATATTAATCCAACCATTGTCATTCTAGGATTGCCTTACTGTTAGCTATAAGGACATCATACTTGCCCTTGGCTAGAGTGTAGTTCATCCGTCCCCAGAGCTTTCTGAAGTCCGGCAAACCAGCAACACGTAACCAGACAAGAAATCTCTCGTCTGTTACGTTGTACCACATTTGTGAAGCATTCGTAATCTTGTATCTCCCCACATCACTTGGCCACGCAATCCCTTTGCTCGATATCGAAAGATTAGATGCAAAACTTGTATTGCTCAGAGTAAACGTGTCATTGAAAATGGTATAGGCGATAAGGCCACAAGGGTTAGCAGGACCAGCAGGGTCGAGAAGAGTGACACCATCAATCGCAGTCGTAACATACAGATCGGAATTCCGGACGATGGGTGAGCAATCAGTGGATATGTCATTAACTGAGGGCAAGCCACCTTCGAGCTGCTTCATGTTTTGAGACTTTATGTATAGCCGATGGTTTTGGTAGTAATTGGTGAGCTGATAAAAAACAAAAATAGGCCCCTGCATGTCCTGTTGAATATCGAGGGTCAGGGTACAAGTGGTGTTAGTTCCGCACTGTTCATCGTATCGAATAGAGTACTACAGGATGGTTTGCGTGTAGACCTCCATTACTATGCCGAACGATAGGAAAAGCAAGCTGAGGAAAGTGAAGAGGGCGATAGTTTTATTCAGGGTTGGGACTGGCTGCCACGCTGCCATGACTTGTTGTTTAAACTGGAAGAGGACGCCCTTCTCTTCATCTTCTTCTTCGTTTTCGGTCGACTTGTCCATATCCAGCCGAGGCCTTTGAAAGATTTGAGTAAATGTGCCTTTATCAGATTGTATTGGTGATTTGATTTAAGTATGGGAAAAATGTTCAAATCTTCACCTAGACTAAGTTAAGCTCTGACAGCTCAGTCTCCATCCAGAATTAAATCCCTGTGACCTTTCAGAATTACCATACTAAGTACACCATCAACCCAGCAACACTCCCGAATCACCATTTTCTGCTCACTGTTAATCTATCTACTAGTATTTTTAAATAGGCCTCTATGCTTATCAATAAAAGAACCCTTAGACATTCTTCTCAAAAATAAGATGCATGTACACTTCTTATTTTGCTCAATTCACTGTGTACTCTCCATATAACCTCCAGTGTTTGGCTAGTTCTCTTCGTGTTCTCGAATACTCGTCTCAACACCACCTCCTCTATGTTACTCCTGCTGCCCAACTCTACCCACAGACTCTCCATCTCTTCAATGTTGCTTCTTATCCTCTATATCTAGTAGTCATACTCCTGCAACAAACGCCACACCATATCGTAAGAGCCAGTCACAACCCGGAGTTTCTCGAGTGTACTATGGAGCTAGGTTTCGCCAGCAGAAAGGGAATTCTACAGCTGAGTTATTTTGTTCTTATCATTGGAGTTGGAGGAGGTAGCAGCCAGCTGTCGTGACAAAACCTATATCCTATAGTTGAGGTTGTGTATATTTGTATCAGCCTGGCCCAGTCTATCTTGCAGACTGTTTTTTTCGAGTTCAAGATAGTGTTTCTCATTTTTGATCTGATTGATAGTTTGCTTAAGTTCCAGAATCGTTGACTAAAGTTTCGAAGTACGGGCAGTCTACTCTGACGATGCCCGATTGGCGTGGTAACCGAGTTCATTCCGAAGAGACATGTTTTCGTCATGCAGTTATCGCAACTGTTCCTGCAGTAATGAGATACTTTTCTCTGAGTTTTGGAGCTGCTGGTTAAGTAGCTCAATCGTGTTGCTACTAGTCGGATGCTTGCACGAAGATTAAAGCTGGGACTTCAGATCAAGATTCAGAGAGAGCAGCTGTGTCACACGGCTCTATAACTCAGAATTCTTTTGGCGATAGAATTCTATCTTCTCATCCATCAGTTTGCTCCGCTCTTATTGTCTGTTGTCAGAGGCTTAGACAGCTGTCATTCGGGAGTGACTGTAGCTACCAATGAACTGATTGATAAAGACTTCATATTATTGCGTCATCTGTCTTAACTTTGTGACTTCTGCTATCAGTCGCTACACTTTGTGTTCATGTTCTGTCGCCAATTTTTTGTTAGCGCTGCTATACTTCTCCAACTTTGACTCGGTTTGCTTGTTCTTTGTTGCTTTTTGTCTCAGCACTTGGTTTTCCGTCTTAAACTATTCGAGCCTAGTATTTAAATCTGTGACAAGTTGACGTAGCTAGATAGTGGTTCGGTCCCCTTTAGCTTCGAGGTTAAGATCTTTTCCCTCCAGCAACATCGCTATTTTGTGCTAGAACTCGTATATCCTGTCCTGCAGAACTATCATACTTTCATTGACCTGGTCAAAATTCTCAGCCTTTTACGCATATTCATTGACTTGTCTGCGCAACAGGTGATTCTATTTCTTCAGAACTCGCAATTTATCATCTCCTTCGTGTTCGGAAATAGTCTCCTCGATCTGCATTGCATTCTTCCTCTCTTTTTAATAGTACTTTATTCGATCTTCATAACGTCGAACAGTTCGTCTCAGACTCTCCTCATGGTTTAGCCTATCTCTATTCATAACAGCCTATAACCTAGATCTTTAGGTTTACCATTCACTTGCATTCCTTTAGATCTCCCGTCTCAAATCAGCGATCTGAGCCTATAAGACTACAGTCTTATTACTGTCAAGGTTGATGATAGAATCTTGATGGCTATCACGAGTCTTACTTAGACCCTTCGTTTACTTTTGTTTGTGGGACAGTTCTAATGTCAGTTGAGTCAGCTTCCCCTCTAAATCTATCTTCGAAATTTCGACTTCTCTGAGTCTGTCATCGAGAGATTTTCTCGCAATTCCGAACTCAGTTCTTTCCCTTTGCAGAACACTGTGAAGTCTGCCGGCCTATTACTCTAGTAGTCTCATTTTTCTATCATTCCCATCTCTACCAGCTCTGGTAGACTGGTCGTCGAGCTGACTATATGCTCGTCTGAGTTCCTCATTATACTGACTCTCCATGTTCTGGATTCTTTTTTCTTGCTAAGCAACTTGGCTAGTCTTTGAGTTCAATTACTCATACATATTGTTGTATGTGCCAATGGCTTCGTTTAGCTGTTCTCTCAAACTATCTGCCTCAGCTCGAAGACTTTTCTCTAATTCTTTGGAAGGAACATTCTAGGTGCGTGGCTTCGTCTAGGAAAGTATCCTATATGCTTCTTCGAGGTTCCTTTTCAGTGAATTAATTTATGTCTGCATGCACTCATTGGTATGTTTCAGGGCTTCAAGTTCAGATGACCCAGTTTTCAGGTTGGTCATCTCGAAGGTCGCGAAGGACAATTCACTTTCAAGCTAGAGTACTCGGTTCCTTAGTTGACTAAGTTAGGCTGCATCAGCCATTTGAATTTTCAAGGTGCCCAGTTCGTTGCTGGACCCGTAAAGCCTTCTCTCTGTTTCGGAGAGCTCCATTCTTAAGGTGTATATTTATTCGTTCCTCTCTGCAAGAAGCCTTTTAGCCTCATTCAGTTCTGATACGTGTACTTAATTGTGTTAGAACTCTTGCAGTGCGTGTCTGAGTTCTAGTAGTTATGAGTTCTTCTTGAGGATCGTTGCATTGCACCTCTCGATTTCAATTTCCAGCAGATTTATCCTATTTTTGTACTCAGTCATGTCTGCGATCATTTGATCTGAGTCTTTCCTAGCTCTTTGTCCAGCCTCAGTCTCGTATTACAGTTTGTGGTTCATCTCCTAAAGTCTCCTAATTTCAGCTCTTAGTTCTGTTCCATTTTTTTTATTCTACTAAACTAAGTGTCTGTCCCGAGCTTCAGGGTTCCGCTTGAAATCTTAGAACATAGGATCACCGTAAATGACTTCCTGAATTGGGGTTTGTCCGGGGACCTTTATGAAATCGGCAGGTTATTGTGACTGGGCAGAAGGTTGTAAAGGGATTCCAGTGTAGACGGCTGGACTCACAGCAGGAATCGGTACCTGAGGATGCTGATTAGTCGTGGATGTTGCCGTGTGGGAGGTGTGTTTGTTCACGATAATTAGCAAATCGTTGCGTTCATTTTCTAATGAAGAAATAATCTGTCGACACCGAGAGTGTTCAGCTTCTAACTGGACATATTTCTGATGGAGATCATTGTAGCTCACCTGAAGCTGATGGTGCCTCCCCCCCCAAACCGTCCCTGAGTTGCGGAATTTAATGGCGCGACAGCAGGGTAAACGACTACATTTGGCGTAATAGAGGTACTAGAGCTTACTACATGGATGGCAGAACTAATAGGGTTAGCAATCGGAGTGACTATTCCATGTCTGTGCAGCAACGATAGAAGCTCATCGTATCGAAGTCTAAGTTGATCGTATTATCGATGCCAGTCTGAAGTTGGGGGAATCGAGACAGCAAGGCTCTGGACGGCAGTCGCAGGTCTCAAAACCTGGACGGTAGCTTTCGAGTTGAAGGCAGCGGTAGCAGGTTCGAGGATGTGGCTTCCTGTTTGGGGACGTGATATTGTCGGTGCGTAAGTAAAGCTGATATGGCGTTGGGGGCTGAGAGAGTATGGGACAGGAGTTGGAGAAGAGGATCGACGCAATTGGTTTGTGGATCGGGGATTGATCATGGTTGAGCGTAATGGAGTGGAAGAGATAAGGAGTTTATGTAAAGGAAGGTGCTTGATTTGATGATCCAAATAAAATATTTATTGGGTGCATTTGGTAGTCTATATGCTAGAATGAAATTTAAAAAGGGTACTCGTCTGATATTGGAGAGGGTTAGAATCATAAGCTACGCCCGTCATGAAATACCTTTGCAACTATTGTTTGGCTTCACGCGGGGTTGGGGTTGGGGTTGGGGTTGGGGTTGGGGTTGGGGTTGGGGTTGGGGTTGGGGGTTGGGGTTGGGGTGGGGTTGGGGTTGGGGTTGGGGTTGGGGTTGGGGTTGGGGGTTGGGGTTGGGGTTGGGGTTGGGGTTGGGGTTGGGGTTGGGGTTGGGGTTGGGGTTGGGGTCTGGTATCCTTGCTTCGACTCGCGCCTTCATCCTTAATCAGACTGTCACCCTCAAAACTGACATCCTCTCCATCGACTCAGTCTTCGATGATTCGCATTCTATTCACCTCCTCTCACGATTTCGCCAAATAGTTACTCCTCCCCCAATGCGAAGTTGGCAAGGCCATCACGCTTGACCCTTCGACCCATGCATATAGCTACTCCCACTCCTCCTACTCCTACTATTACAAGTCTCCAAATGCTTCTAATGAGGTTACAGCTTAGCCAGGGTCTCCAATTCTAGCCAAACTAAATACTGCCTTCCCGATTACCCAACTTCTTCTGGATTCTTCTCGATCCATTATTTATGCTTTCGCGTCAGACCCCCCAAACCACTCCCTACTAACCATATGGCATGCTCTATGTTTTTTGACTCCAAGAAATATACCTAAATCGCAGCAATCGACCTAACCAACTATACCTCCACACACAAATTTGTCATGGATATTTCTGATAAGTGGGAATCTCTAGACCTCAACGAGGATGGTACTCTTTTGGTGTTGATTCAGGGAGGCTACAACATTTTCCTCCTTGATACCCTTACTCTCAAAATTATCCAGCATGATACCCTAAAAAACCCTACAAGCACAGCACGTTTCTCTCTCACTCTCAACAATACGACATATGCAGCCTTGTGTGGAAGCAGTGAAGTATCGCTCTTTGGCAGGACTACAAGCGATGGACCCTTCGTTTCTAGAAGAAATCGCAGCATTAAAGCTGAAAACACGGCACTCGAATGTTCGATTTCTCCTGATCTCAACTTCTTCTATTCGTTAGAATATAACTCGAGTGATCAGACTATCAACCTGTACAAACGTGAGATTGTGACGCTTCTGGAAGTGCAAGGCGGCTCAATCAGTTACCCTGCAAGTTCCAATGTGAATCTCAGTCGTCCGCACTACCATTCTCTTTCCAAAGATCAGTCGCAGTTGGCTCTCGTGACGGACTTGGGCATTAAGATCATCGATTTGATTAAGTTCACGGAGAAGGGATCGATTGACAAAGGTTTTTACGAATTTCGGAAGCGCAATCTACTCGACGACAAATACCCAACTGGGAGTCATCGACAAAACCACCTCCAGTCTGAACATTTACGACTCGGTTACTTACAAACTTATGCTCAATTACCTGCTTCCTTAGTTCTTTGTCCAAGTGTTGATCGATGACTCCACGGGTGTTCTGTACATCAGCACCCCTAGCTATGTAACAGCCCAAAAGATATAGGATGAACACCCAAATAAGTACGCCATCAACGAACTCTCGGATATCAAGAGTATCGCTACCATGAAGCAAGGGGGCCTGGATGCTGGTCGCTGGCTCAACTTCTGATCCATCGACGAATGACGTCGGAGGCGCAATAGTTTTCAGAGACGTCGCCTTCAACGAAACGAGAAATGTTCTTACGTTAGAAAAAATACCTCTGAAGGTGGTTGTTTTCCAGCATGGAGAAGATGATAGCTGTGGAACTCAACTCATAGATCAGAGTCATAAACATCGAAGATATGTCGACAGTTGCCTCTCTTGCAATCAATGCCATGTCTTCAAAGATCCTATTTGCGAATCAAGACCAAAAGCTAATCTACTCAATCTAGGGTTCGGAGCAGATCCAAATCTTCAGCATTAAAGATCAGCAATCTGTCGGCATCATTCAATATCCACACATCAAAGATTTTACCTCATCTTTGAACTCAGATATAGTTGTAGCCATAAATAGAAGCCTGATTGCCATCTTCAATGCTACCACTCGCCAAGCTGTCCAGTATCTCGACTGCCAGGACAGGTACGACGAAATGTCACTTGTTGCATATTCTGATAGCCTGCCTGCTGTTTTCAGTTGGAACAGCGCAGAGTAAACCCTCACTACGTGGAGAGACTTCGACTGTCCTGAAGGTGAGTTCAATAAGAATGGGCTCTGTACTTGCAACTATGGTAGCCATCGAAGTCAGGCCAAAACTTGCGTTTGCGATGACTTTAGGCAACTTGTGGGTGGTAAATGCATCTGCGATATTCACAGAGTCGATAAAAATGGTACATGTGTGTGCTCGACAGGGCGAACCTTCAACGGAACGGATTGTGTCTGCGATGCTAATCGTTATTTGGATCCGACAAAAGATGCTTGTATGTGCAAAGAGACCTGGGTTGAAGTCTCAGGTCAGTGCGTCTGTGGAAGTGGAAGGGTGTTCCGAAACGGCAGTTGCGTTTGCGAAGATGGTCAATAGTAGTTAGCGGGATAATGTGTCTGCAAAACCAATCGGACCCTCTTGAATGGACACTGTCTATGTTCATACGGACGATCAGAGATCGCAGGCGATTGTCTGTGCAGTGCAAACAGAATGGATGTGAATGGATCTTGCGACTGCGTGGACGGTCGGATTGATGATAAGACGGGAGGGTGTGTATGCAGTACACAACAAGTGTTCAGGGATGGGAAATGCGTGTGCCAATACGGCTACTTCCTGAACCAAAACCAATGTGAAAAGTGCAGTTCTCTCTGTTCGGAGTGTTCGGGAAGCTCTACGAGCTGCAGCAGTGTCAACCCGATGTTTGTGGCTGTGTGCATTGTGGGAGGCGCTCTGCTAATAATTGTGGCATGTATGGCATATTGCATGTGGAAAAAGAAGAAGAATGACAACAAAAAGACTGACTCGCTTATCGAATCCTACAGCGAAGATATCTGAAGGATCGAACGGGCTGCTATTTATTATTATGTAAGCGATTCATCGAAGTGAAGATTATGTCGTTTAAGAATTGGTATTATTCATCAGAAACAGGCGTCGTAAAAGTAAGAATAATCACAAGGCTTTAGAGTATACTTGACGTAATCCTTTGTGATTGCTCGCAGGCCGCCCAAATTGTTGAGACTCTTTGTGTCCAACTTACCTGCTATTGAAAGCATTTAATTGATTTGATGGATTCGTGTCTCGAGCTTGTGGTGACAAGTGTTCAGCATTGTATCCATACTCATTGTAAAATAAGGGTCTCGTGTAGTTCATTCCATTTTGCAGCCTATTCGCCGGTTGCTGAAAGTTATTTGGCTTCTGTTGTTGCTCAAGGGATTGGGCTGCTGCGAAAGGCGATTGTATAGAAAACTGAACAGTTTGAGATGCTTGAGTTGGGGACACGATTGGATAATATTGCTTTACAGCAGCAGGCGAAAGTGGTCTGATGGAGTGGGAAGCATGTGTGGATCCAACTCTCTCTAGACCTTCGTATTTGATCAGCTGAGCACCTAGATGAAGTGGTTTTGTGTTGTTATTTTCTAGAGATGTGGTCCGGACCTTTTCTTCATGAAGTATGGGAGGAGGGAAACGTAGATGAGTAATCGGGACGAACTTATGGTTATCTAGGGCCAGGTTTGAAGAATAAGCAACGGGATTGCCTATCAGTGCATGTGCGCTTGCAGCCCGTACCATCTGGGCAGGCTGGTTCATATGTATGTAGTTTTGTTGTAATTGTGCTGGATGCAAGAAAGGACCTTTGATGGGTTGTCCCACAAGTTGCCCAGTATTCATGGGGAAACTGCCGATCGGAGAAGTTGGTTGCTGAGGATGAGGATGAGCGATTTGTTGGTGAAGTGTAAGATTTGGGCGTTGGTATTGGTTGCTTTTCTAAGTAGGGAACAGTGAGTTCACAGGACTATGGCTCCTTGGATTCTCTGGGTTGTTTGACAAAGCACGTTGTTTGAGATAGCCATCTACATCGAATTTGGGTACCACAGCTTTCTTATCATTGAAATTATGGAGAGGGTTCGACCTGAAGTTATTAGCATATGGCTATTTTCTAACCTCGTGGAAATACTCATTGCTGAACAATGATTGTTCAGGTTTCGTTGTAGGTTGATGAGCGGGATTCTGCACATTTACGGGATTCTGCACATTAACGGGATTCTGCACATTAACGGGATTTTACAGTCTAATGCTCTTCTTTTGCAGCGGCTCAGAATAGATGTGCGTCCCTTGCTTAACTAGGTTGGTTCGACTCGCCAATTCCTCCTGAATAGAGTGGTTGGAAGCACTCGGTTGATAAATGTCATGCAGCTCTCCCGAATAAGTATTCATCTTGTTCATAACTCCATTGATACCCGTTCCAACTTCCCTTGAAATCTGTTTAGCCTGCTTTTATGCGTCCCCTACCTGGAGGAGGCTATACTTGGGTCGTGTAGGCTCTTACTTATGGGGCCTCCCTTCATAATTGCTGGCTGGACACTTATTTTAGGAGTGGCTGACAATCTCTTCGTCCAAGATTCGTTCGAACTTGCTAGGCTCAAACGTGAAGCGTTTCTCGAGTTCTGGTTTTCTGGTTTCTAATTGTGTTGGTATTTTTGGATCGTTGACAGTGGACTTCCATAACTAGCCCATGACAAAAGGTGATTTGGTGAGCTGGGCATTGATTTATTCGATCGTCTGGGACTGGTTTAGGCTTTTATTATGGTTGTTGGCGTGGATACTTGGCTAGCTCTTGACTTTTTCGAGGGTTTTGGGCGTAAAGAAATCACTGATTTTCGTGTAATCAACAACTCGGCCAGCCTCGCGGAGTTTACTTTACTAAAAAAACCCAGTCTTTGTATTTCTATTATCTGCTGTAGGCGATGTTTGCTTCAAATCATTAGTCTTATGTGCGTACTTAAAAGCACCTTTATTTAGGCCTGAAGTCGAGGGGTTGATCACTGCAGTCGACCTCCGTTCTTTGGTATCTCTGTCATTACTGATTTTTGTCAGGACACCATTCTTCAGAATAGGGTCCTCGAGATTCCTTTGATTACTTTCATGAATTGACTGCTTTTACTTTCCCTGGTTGATTTGAGATTCGTTCAGACTTGTCGGACTAGCAAATACCATATTGCTGGTTTCGTACATGCCACTTTTGGTAAACGTGAGACTGTCTCGGGGTTGAGAGCAGGAATTCTTGGGACTGTCTGTTGTATATTTGGGCTGCTGGAATGACTCGATGTGGCTGTTCCTGGTGGGTGGCTTCTCGCTGGACAGCCTATGCATGCTGTCGTCAAGCCGTTCTGCTGCCAGCTGATTTATGATGGTGTTTCTGGTATTATCTTTCTGCGAGCTTTAAAGGTAGTTACTCTTATATTTATTTGCCATAGGGATATTATCCTGGGAGTTCAAAGATTCGAAAGGCTTAGTCATGAAATTGTTGGTAGGGCTGTGCGGATGGTCATTGTTTGATGCTAGAGCGGTTTGACTGGCTATAGAGCCTGGCTTCTTGTATCCATGCTCAGCCACCGCATTCAGTCTGTTTCTCAAACTGGTTCTTTCTGTCCTCATGTTGGTAGACTACGGAATGACTGGGCTGGCTGGCAACCTATGGCCGTTTGAAACTCTGTCAGAACCGGGTTCGGTCCACACCGTTTTCTGGACGGCATCAGCCTAGGTGCTCTATTTTGAGAGAAGCTTGAGCCTGGAAACATCCTCCAGGTCATTTTGTTTTTTGTTCTGGTTACTGTATGTGGTTCCTTTTTTGAAAGCCTCATACCAGGGGGCATTCTGAGAATTTTAATTATGCTCTGTTTCCTCTGCAGACTTGGGGTCGTTGAGGATGCGGCTAGATTTGCAATTCACACCGATTGCTGACGAACTGTCCTTTTCGACAGAGGAGGTGGACTTATCTCTCATACGCATGCTTTCCTCGATCATGCCGAACGGGCTGATTCCGCGGGTCGGACTGGTGACGACGAGTGTGCTACTCCTGACAGAGGCGAGGGACTCCCTAGGCTGTACGTTGGAGGTCCTGAAGGATTCCTTGGAGAGTTCCATGTTCGAACTCCTGCGATTATTATAATTATTGGCTTGCGTATTATTGCTGCCGGACTGCTGCAAGTTATCATTACGATTCAAATTTATATCTTCCTACAAATTACTATTCTTGCTGACCTTGTTACTATTGTAGGCCCTGCTCATTGGGGCTGCTGTCCCATAGTAATCACTAAAGGCCGCAGAGGGAGGCACCGTGCCAGAGGGGCCACAACTCCCAATTTCGGGGGCTGCCCTCACACTATTATAGCTAGAAACTGATTTCTTTGATCTAAAGGGTTAGTAATTAGAGAAGCTGTCAAACACGCCAGGATTCAAATTGCTCATACCCGCCGTTCCCGGGGACTGCATAAAGGAATGCGGCCTGAGCTAAGGTAACAAATGAAATGTAGGAGAACCCTGCAGCGACGTGGTGACCTGGAATTGTTCATGGAGAAGATCTGGAGAGCTGTGCTAAATCCTATTTTAAGTGAGCTTTTTTTTAAAAGGCTATTCGGTCGGGAAAGGTATTATGCTTTTTAACTCTGCGAAGTTATCAGTAGTCATGAAGAGAGGGTCTGATGGGAACCTCTCTGCCGAGGGGAATCCAGGAGTCGAGGGTTTCCTGAGATTGTCCTGGCAAGTCTCCCCTCTAGACAGAGTGTTGCAGCTGAGTACCTTGGGTAATATAGAATCGGTCGAAAATAAATTCTTTTTGCTCTACAATGTCGCTCTGCGCTTGGCCAGTTCTGACAATCTTGAATCGTTAAGCGACATAATCAAAGTGTCTTTGTTTAAGCCGCTACTCTTGTCTTCGCTGTTGGTGTTGATCAATGGCAGGATGCTTTTGAGCCCGAATTCAGGAGCAGAAGGAGCTTTGGGGACTTTATCGGCAGAGTATTCCTGCATTTTAGAGAAAGCGAACTTGAGACTTTGGATCATAAAGGTATTAAGGAAAGGAAGCAGGCTGAAAACAAGACTTTTGCCTTTGTTCATCAGGACAGTCGATGTGTTCAAATGGGATTCCAGGCTCGGTCGCATCGATGAGGTATCATGATACACTTGCTGACAGTCAGAAAGGGTTGGATCCTGGGATGGACGAGCCAATACTTCGGGGTTCGATTCTATGGCAGCAGGAAAAGGCACGAATGCCTGAGTATTTAGTTGAGGCATCGTTTTTTGGTTCATTGGAGGGATGGGACCATCTTGCAATGCAGAATTTTGGCCGCGCCTAGTTTCCATTATGATTTTTTTAAGCTACTTGTAATATTTGTTCTTTTTCTCCACGAAAAGCGAATCGATTATCCGTAGCGCCAAATCATGACTCTATCGCACCTACTCAGAGGTTGTCCCGGCTAAATCAAGTCTAGAGTCTACAGCGAAACAGGGAAGAGTCATCTTTCTCGTCTATTTTAGTATCTCGAAATAGGGGCCGAGCCGGAGTCTGGCATAGGCTAAAGACAGCCATCTGAAAGCCTACACGTAGACGATGTGACGATTGTGAGAAGACCGAAGTGTGGAGTCCTCCTCCTAGCCAGCCTCTGTTCCTACCTACTCATCATTTTACTACTATTAGTATTACTATTCTTCTTCATCTTGTTATCCTTCGTCTTATTCAAAGTCCTATCCTTATCCTTATCCTTATTTATAGTCTTATTCATAATCTTGCTCATCCTCCTGGGCATCCCGATGTTCTTGACTCTGATGCTATTGCTAGTATCGCTGTGATGTGTATTTAGGGTATGACTGGTTGGTGTGGGAGGGTTGTGATGGTGTGCGTATAGGGACAGTGCTGGAGTGAAGGTGAGAATGCATAAATGGTTTGTATTGGGCGGGTAGGAGTAGATGTTGGGAAGATGTTAGATTTGATGGGTAGAATTGGGATACTGGAAAGGGCGGGGTCAGCTGGATTGAGGAGCAAAGATAGAATAGGGTTGATTTATTTATAATGCGTTGGAAATAAGGAGCTATTTTTTAAAAGGACACTCTTTCGAGAGAATGCATAGCTGAAAGTCTGGTATCAGATATATCACTGGAGATCCTCGCAGGAGACAGACTGATCAATACCTACAACCCTCATTCGGAACTCAGCCAAATTCCTCAATCCCATATTCGCAAGGGTTCAGACTGTTTTCACTGGCATCCACACCTCACTGCCTTCAGACATTAAAGCACACTCGCACCCTGTTTCAGTCCCAATTATCAAGATCTGTAGCCTAATACATCCACCCTAGCAATTTGATGGCCATGCAGAGCAAAGAGGCAGCCATTTAGAATAGGCCTGGACAAATCTGCAAATAGTGTCTGAACGAATAATAGAGTATATTCTACGGGTTTGGCACTGGTAGGTCTGACCAGCATATATAGGGTAGGACGCCCGAAATATATGATTAGGAACAATACAATACCCTAGCTACTGGCATGACCACAAATATATTCAGCAGCAGCGACTTTCCCGAACACCCCATCGGGGCTAGCGACGCCAATTTCTTCCCGCATGAAAAGGAGGACATCATGAAGAGCATCTACAGACCAGATAAGAAGAAGACTATCGAGACCATCGAGATCACTGAATAGTACCAAAAATACTATATACCCTTCTTCCCTTATCCACGCATACCCAACATAGCGAAGAAAAGGAAGGATACACACAGTACAGGATCCTCACCAGTTTGTCGGTTGGCCAGATAAACACCTACCGGCGCTACAGTGAGTTCGAAAAGCTTCACTTCTATCTCCACCTCATCCTCGTCCCTCACAAGCCTGCCTTGCAGCACTACATCATGCCTAAACTCCCTGAGAAGCATGCCCTTCAAGATCATCTTTTTGAGTATGACCAGGACAACCGCAAAGCCTTTTGGAACGAGCGACGCGAAGACCTCGAAATTTATCTGAACATACTGATCGAGAACCCGAGAATCCGAGAGGACGAGGTCCTAAACGAGTTTCTATCCGACTGTCCTCTTGAAAAACTCACCAAACAAATATAAGTTGCTAACATCATCATTCCCTCCTCAACTTCTTAAAAGGCACTAGCCGTGGTCAAAAATGCTTGGGGCACCGTCCTCAAGACCTGGGAGAACTGGAACTCTTCAGGCCACTCGAAGCTTCCTATCCCACCATCCCTTACCTCCAAACTGGAGAAAATCAGACACATCAAACTGATCATGGAGGACTTATTGGCGAATGAAAAGCTCCGCGTGAAGACAGCCTACACGCTCAGTAAATAGATGGGAGAATTGTTTAGTGGGCCAGCTGAAAACAGTCTTTTAGCAACCTTCATCGGCAGAGTAGTGGGTAAGTCAGAACGAGTGGCAAATAACATGGGAACATTCGAACTGCGCAAGATCGAGAACAGTTTCCAAGATACATTACGCGAACAGCTGCACAAGCTAGATAAGACGGCTGGCATGAAGAAGGAGATCAAGACACTGATCGCTCGGTGCGACGCAGTGCTTTATGGGCTCTGCGAGTTGAGTCAGAAGGCAGAATCTGGGGCGGGAGGCGATTCAAAAGAGGTGTTGTAGGCTGTATAGAGGTATGAAGGAAGTGTTGAGGTAGAGCAGATGCTGCGAAAGGGATAGAAACTGCTGGATGAGTATGGCAGCTACTACTCGACAATCAATAACCTCACTGCCTGAGGACCCAGACCCTACTAATTTTACTTTCCTTATTTGTTGATCCCTGCCTGTTTCTATGCCTTAGGGCCAATTCTCTTTTATCTTTGGTTTCCATCATCTTATACTGATTTTATCCCAATACTCAGAGCTATGAGAATCTATATCCATCTCGTGTGGTTCAACACTCTCAATAACCCTAAATATATCATCGCTGTCCCTCCTGCCGCCAAGACTGTCAAGGATGTCCTCGCCCACATTCGACACATCCTCAACGTCCCCAGGCACAACCACTTGCTCATCAAGCACAAATAATTCATCATTCCGGATCTCGAGTCCCGCGAAATACTCTAAGACAACGGCACCTACGACGTGCTGGTACTCAGTCTGGACAGCAATCCCCTGCTAAACATTCCCGCCAAACACCAAGCTATATCTAACAAAAAGATGCCAGCAACTACCAACAAATAGAAGCTAAAGAAAAGGTCTCAATCATCTTCTTCGTCTTCGTCATCTGAGTCATCTGCTTCGTCGTAGTTACCAAAAAGACAGAAAAAAGCAGTGAGCCCAAGCAGTAGCTAGTAGTCATCAGACTAAGATATGCTGAGAGATAGCCAGAGTGCCAGCATCAGTAGCGAAGGACATTACATCATCCCTCAAATTCCCGCCAAAAAGCAGAGTCCCGCGACTTTAAAAACCAACAAATCCTTATCTAATACAATAGTTTCCGCTGGTCCTCCAACCAGCAAAAAAGATCTCAAGACGATCCCTGAAAAGCCCAAAGGTTCAATTAATATCCACGAACATTATCTCCAATAGCACTTTACGAAACCAAAGGTCCTAACGCCTGCTGTGGATGTCGCTATTGCTTTCCCAAGACCCCCTCAGAATAAGAGCACTCCTCTGTCTCTCCCTAAGAACAATATTTTTGGGTCCAAAACAACTGAAGTCAAGAAGACTCTCAATATTTCTGTGCCCCTCAAGCAACAGCCCCAGAAGTATGTGATATAGGATGAAGAGAGCCCAGACATTCCTCCAATCGAGATCAAGATACCCAAGAGTATCCCTGCCTTTCCGACGACGGTGACGGTCATTCCGAAGACACAAACACGAAATGCTCTGCCAACATACATTCCTCCTTCAGTGCGAAAGAATCAGTTGAAGCAGGAGAAGCTACACTCAAAGAATCAAGAAGCAAACTCACAGAAATAGACGTCATCGAATCATGTGAAGGACGCCTCTAAATAGACTGTTCATATCAACAGTGTAGCACATCGAGAGATCCAAGAGAATAAGCAGTCTGAAGAAACTGCCGAGACTCCTTCAACGACCTATATAGAAATCCCCGTGAAACTGCTAGAACTCTACCGCAAAAACCACCAGAGCCAGTCCTTCCTCAAAGTAGGCCAGCAAATTCAATTCAAAATTACTGAACTTGACGAAGTCAAATTTGTGCCTATTGCTTCTGACTGGAAAACTGGTAGAATTGTAGAGATCAAAGGCGATGATATCACTCTCGCTATGCAGAATGGCGAGGACTTGACTCTCTACGAATCTAACTTCTTGGCGCTAAGGCTCCCTCAAGCTTAATCATTAGACTAAGGCAGGAAGAAAGTACTAAATGACACATTAGTATCGGAAGCAACCTCACCCAAGCCACTCCCTAAAGATACGATATTGGATGTTAGTGGGGAAAATAATAAACGTGACGGTGTGGCTCCAAGCAGCCTGACCTCGAAGGCCCACGACGCGAGCAATAGTAATGATCTAAAAAGCGCAATCAGCACCCAGGTCAACTACTACTTCAGCGACAAAAACTACAATAAGGATAACTACTTACTGATGCACGCAAGCCAACACCCTGGCCACTGTAATACCTCTTCTCACCTTATTGTTGATTACTCCACAGATATAAAAACATCGGTCATCATGAACTGTCCCAAAATCAAGAAACAGCTCAAGTAGGAATCCTAGCTGGTTGAAATCCTGCGATCGACTCCCACCGACACCACCAACTACGAACTGCACCCATCAGAACACAACCTCCTCAGGAAGAAAGGCCTAAGACTCTGAGTCTCCCCTATTTATGACTTAGCTGTATGTGGATAATTGCATCTTAGATATTAAACAGCCTACTTCAAATATCTATCATACATCTCGGATTCTTTGTCCTCTATATTGATTTATCATAATTCACCTCACCTAGTAATCTGCACCCGACTTACGACAATAGTATCCCACAGCATGGACAAGAAGAAAGAAAAGATCAAGGCAGCCATCAACATCGTCTCCATGATGCCTCCTTCCAAGATGAAGAAGAACCTTGTCGGGCTCGTCAATCTTGTTCCCTCCCTCGAGGACTTCCTCCTCGAAAAAATCGATCTTCCTCACACTGTGGAAAAAGACACCGTGACTGGAGAACCCTTCATTCAGACTGAGTTTAATCGTGATGGTGAAAGCTACCGTTCACCCCATTCGAACAAATACTATCCTGCCCAGGCTGACGGGTACTTGCCGTCACAACAGCTGCGAGCTTTCGAGGAGAAGGCCAACCGATTGTTCAAGTAATACACCAAGCTCTACTATGAGAATGGGGTGGGCAACTTCTTCGTTAGCGAAAATGATGATGGGTTCAATTGTGGGTTCTTCGCCAAAAAAGGTAACCATAATATTGAAGATCATTTCCATTGATTATACACATTTGAGTAGAGGTGAATGTGAACGGTGTGACAGGCAGCTGGGATTCCTTCAACATCGTGTGTGTGAAGATCGACGCTACGAAGAAGGTCACCTACAATCTGAACACCACCATCCTGGTTGAGATGAAGATGAGCACTCCTGCCCTTGGAGAAGTGGACTTGTCTGGCTTCTTGAGGAAAAATGTAATAGAATCACTCTAAGTCTTCTTCTGCGATGCTTGAATTAATCTTTAGAAAGAGGAAACACACAAAGTGATCGAGAACGACAGCCTGGACGATTTCCATTTGAGTAACATTGGCAGAATGATCGAAGATATGGAGACCAACCTCCGCCAGCAGATCGAGGCTGTCTACATCAGCAAGACGAGAGCTGTAACCCATTCTTTAATCGCATCCATCCTTATCTTCATCGGCGGATTTAGATCATATAAACTACACGCTATACTGGTTCTCGCGAGTTTGAAGTCAGCAAAAACAAGTTGGCTCAAGACCTGGCAAGTATCGCTATCCGAGGCGACAGCAGCAACTGATTTATATTGAATGCAAGGGTATGTGCAGTAGCCAGTAGAAAATATCCATCTTGTGCACCACAAACGATATTCAAACCAAATACACACATACTATGTTTGATTTCAGAATCCAGGGATATGCATGAGCCAACCTGTGGTATCACTCTTTATGTTCCTTGGCTTTACTGTACAGGAAGAACAGGATGAAGATGAACGTACCGGCAATAGTTGCGAAGGTTGCCGTGTAATAGGGGGTGGCCGTCAACAGGAAGCGATCGAATTAGTCGTGCTTCTTTGTTCTGAGAGTCACCCGTGCCTTTTCAGCGATGAAATTGAAACCGGGCTTTTCATAGATGATCTTGAATTGATAGATACCCTCCTTAGTAGGTGTGTCGAACTCAGCAACGTACGTCTTGCTGCTTTGCTTCTGCTATAGTCTCTTGATCACCCAGGGGTCCAGCATCACAAACTCAACGTTCAAGTCATTGGCCACATAAGGTACCCAACGGTTGCTTTTGTGGTTGAACTCTTCGATATCAGCCTGATAGTGTACTCTCTCTGTCACTGTAAATAGTGTCTTAGTCTGGGATTCTGCGACGCCGTGGTATCCCACATTACTAATTCGAATAATGCCACTGCGCTTAAAGTTCCATCTGAGAAGGTTGGACACAAGGGCGCTGTTGTCAAAGCTGGGCACTTCTAAGAACTAGTTGCTGAAGAAGTCAAGAGAACCAGTAAGCACGGCTCTGGCGTTGTTCAGGCCCTGCACGGCTGCAACAAGAGTAAGAGCAGAACCGGCCCTTGTGGCCTGGCCCGTCTGGTAGTTCTTTGTATAAGTTGTAGGCTCACCCTTGGCGATGGGGAAAAGCTGGTGATTGACATAGTTAACAAGTTTGAGGCCGAGTCCGCGGTAGAGGATCTTTCCATGACGAAGCTTCTCGGAGATGAAAGGATAGGCATCTTCGATGTGGCTTGTGATGATTGTGTTGGAATTGTTGCCGAGGTGGTTGAAATTATCTTTCAGTTGATGGCCCTGCAAATCAAAGTGTAAGTAGGAAAAATGTATGAGTGAGGCTGGAAAAGTACGAATTCGTCAGGCTCGACTCCGAAAGCATAGAAGAGCTTTCTGTAGCCACGGGATATATCGATGTCTCCAGCTACGATAACGTCACGCCCGCTGTCAAAGAACTCTACAATATTCTGAACTTTGAGGGCTCCGACGCTCTGTTCCTGTTCCGAAGTGCAGAAAACAACGAGCCTATCGTAAATGTACTATCCGTAGTATTTGAGCTGGACCTCTTTCTCGCTGAAAGAGTATGCGTAAGTGACTTGTCCGAATTCTAGGGCCCATAATTGATGTGGGAATAAAGGAAGGGTGTACTTTGGAGTTCTGCAAAGAGTTTGGAGTGGGTGTTATGGAGATCCTTGTTGTCGAGGACAACTAGAGTCTTGCTGGTGATGTTGGTGGTGGAGAGAACAAGAGCGACGCACAACGCGAGCAGGAGACAACGTTTAATCATGGGCGACAGACGTGTTGTGTATTATGTTGGTAAATATTGGAAATATCCTATTGCACTTGATTAGCTTGTGGTAATACGCTGGAAGACAAAACCAAACTGCTACTATCAACAAATACTAGGCTGAAATATGCTGCACCTAGACACTACTGCATCGAAGCCAATAAGGAAGGAGTTTGGATTTAAATAATTCGGGAATGAAAGGGTTTCTATTTCAATTGCCATCACTCCTTCTTTTCGGCAGCAGCCTTAAGGGCTCTCTTTCCAGCGTTTCTTTGGTTAGCCCACTCCTGTCTCAGGATTCTGTACACATTGTCCTTTCTCAGCTTGGCAACCTCGCCAGAAGAAACGGGCTTCACTCTCTTCACCAGAGCGGGAAGGGCGTTGACCACGGGGCTAGCATGCACGTTTTGGGATTCCTGTCACCAGCAATTAAATTTAAGCAATAATATTACCTTGGGAGTGTCGTTGAGGATTCCGCCCTTGGCCTTAGTGACGAGCTTGTTAGCGTGTCTGGGGTGGAGGACGAGTCTGTTGACGTAGGCCAGGAGTCTGTTCTTGTTGAGGTCAAGAGATTCCTGGGACTTGTTCTGTCTTCTGGGATCGACGGCGATGCCAACTGATCTGGCGAAGGCGGCACCGAGGCCAGCAGCCTTGATTTCAGCAAGAGAGAAGCCTGAGGAGTAAATGGTGGTGAAAGTATGGTGTACCTCTTCCGAATCTCATTCTGTTATTATATCTGATGGTCTGGCCACGGACGGCAGGCCTGAGGGAGTCGAGAGGCCTGGGAGCGATGGCGGCGGCTCTCTGCTTCCTCTTGAGGAGTCTGGACCTCTTTCTGGAGGCCTGGTCGAGCCAGGTGGTGACGTTTCTCTGCCAGTGCTTTCTGAGGTGGACGTTGGGGATGACGTTGTTGTGCTTGACCATTTTTGTGTTGTGGAGTTGGTAATAATATTCCTATTTTTTATTATATTATTTTAATTATAATATTTTTGGAGCCTGAATGAGTAGTCGTGGGAAGACAGTCCTGGCTCCGAATCCATGCCTGTTTACTATCTGTGCTTTTAATTTGAACAACGCCTTCACACCCACTTTTGGCAGTTGCTTTAATCATTCATCAGCTCACTCTCCCTTCAAGAACATGCCCCATTTATACACTTCTCTATAATCCTAACTATAATACTATGAAGGCACCCCTCGACCACCGCCACCCTTATAATAAGGGCTGGCTCCAAGACCACATCAATCTCACTCACTGGGACCACCGACAGCCTCTCAACAAGCATCCCCTGCTCGGACTCAACTCCCTCCTTCTCCAAGGAAACTCCAAGTTCGACCATTTGCGCAACCTCATCGTCGAATATAACGAACAGGTACTGCCTCCACGTCACTGTTTCCGTCGGCAACGCATAGGTGGACATGTTGAACCAAGGACGCATCGCTTCGATCAACCACGCCGGACTTCGCCATAACTTTATCACTTCTCTCTTCAAAATGCTCACAGACATCTGTCTCATTGCAAATATTGAAACCCAGGCAAAGTATCTCGAGGATGTATTCAAGTGGGCCAACGAATATTAATTCACCAGGAAAGAGCGACCAGTCACAGCCACCACTCGTGCCACCCGTCCCACCACGGCAGCTACCCGTCCAGCCAGTGGCATCAGCGTCATAGTCCCTCTTAGCCAGGCACGCTTTAGATATGACCGTAATGCCACAGAGAGACAGATCCAAGAATTCAACAAATAACTCATGGAAGAAGGGTAAAGCTATGAGAACATGCTTTAAGAGGAAAAGAAGCAAACCATCCCTCCTCGTATACAGACAGCGACTAGCAGGGATAAGGGTAGGCCTGCATCTAAAACGAGTGTTCCGATACACTCGAGTGCAGCTTCCCAAAAACAACAGTCTCAGGCGGTTGCCATAGGTATAGGTGGAGGGGTGTCTCGGATGTCAGCCCTCTAGAAGCACGACTTCGCCATCGGAGCTCGGACTCTGCACCCCTAATACTAAATACCTTCTCAACGGCTAAAGGAATATAAACGCAAGAACATCGACTTGGAGGCTGATCCCCTGATTGTCACTGAAGCTCGGAAAAAATAATTAGGACCTGCATCTCAGAAGTACCCTGTGCAGTCCAAAAAAATGGCAATACCTCCGACAGCCAAAGGTGCTGTGGCGGATCGCTTGGATAAAGCTTCACAGCCTCAGCTGGCGAACACTGAGTAGAGAGTCGCAGCAAATATTCTAGGCGCGACTGACATTGGATTTGTTGAACTGTCTCCCGGACAGCTTGCCGATCAGAATGCTGCCGACACAGCAGGGCCTGAGGACGGTCTAGAGGTAGATGATTAAATTGGCATCGAAGGTGATGAGGAGATAAAAGCTGACGAAGCAGAAGAAGAAGGAGAAGAAGTCGAAGATAAGTTGGCGCCAAAGATCAAAGCCTACGCATGCAGCCAAGACAGTCTCAACTTGGGTCACCCGAATCTCTTAGATTTGGAGCAGCGATTCTTGGCCAAGAGGAATAAAGAGTTGGTGGAGCTGCGAAGCGATTAGGAAATCATAGAAAGAGCCAAGAAAGATTGGGCCAGAAGTAAAGCACGTCTAGAAAAAGAAGGCTCCAGAAAAAGAGAGTCCAAAATGACCAATGGCCTTTTGGGTTCGACAGGCCAGTCGGCCTATCAGCCTTATAAGTCCGAGCCACAAGATGGGAGGGTCAAGTCGATTACAATTTCGCACCCAGAAAACATGGTGGAGACAAACAAGCCGAGCAATTCTGTGAGATATAAGGACCAGATCGTGGCTTACTCCAACAACTTTATGGGCGCGAAGTGCAATGACCTCATTGAAACAAAAATTGACAATCTTGCATACACTCATTCCAAGGACTTTGTGTCGATGGAGCCCAATATCCCCAAACAGCAACAACTCCGAGACACTCTGGTCGCTAAATCCCTCACAAACTGTGCACGGCCCCAATCTTGCACAGAAAGGCATCGGAACTTCGCGCAAATCCTCGCAGCCGCCCAGGACAAAGTGGAGGCAGAACTTGACGATGAGTTGACCACCATAAAAGAACACCTGGCAAAGAACAAAGTGATTATTGAGGCATAGAAACTGAGAAACGCGATGGGGAATATTCGTGTATCGGACAAGGAAGGTGTGTAAGAAGTGTCGAGTATCACGGGGGCTCAACTGCTGCATAACCCGTTCTTCAAGGTGGCGAAAAAGAAGAAGAAGAAGAAGAAATGATGCAGTGTCGAATACAGCGAATTCAGGATCGTAGAAATAAATGCAATCAACAGCTATCAGGATGCATTGCAATTCGTATATATGTGACCCTATTTTTCGATTTCTGCATATGCCTGCAGCTGAAAGGTTCATGCGTGTTTCTATACTTTAGAGTTGCTGACTGTCAGCCACACTCGATGCGACTGTTGCAATTTTGCTCTGCTTTTTCCGACCAATATCCATATCACACATCCCATCATTTCCATATAATCAAGCCTTGCTCCATTTTTAACACAAAAAGTACTAGCACACATGGATGCAAAACTTAAGTACAAAATAGTCTCCTGCAGCTCTGAAGAGTCGAACAACCAGGTCACCAATCTACTCGTCAGGGGGAGCGGCGGCTGGGAGTCTGCCCGCTTCTCCAGCTACCCACAAGAAATAACCATCCAGTTCTACGGAGAAGTACATCTCAAACAACTCCAGTTCCTCTCAAACAGCCGCAAAATCAGTTCCAGGATCGATATCCTCTACTACTCCACAGCCAACAGTTCATCTGAAGGAAGATTCACGAAGTACGGGTTCTTCGAACTCAGCCCGAACGATCACACTAACTACTAAGGTCGTGAACTCAAGACTGTGACTGTAGACGTTCGTTGCAGCTATTTGCGTTTTCTGCTGCACAAAAACCACCATAATAAGCAGAACTTCTTCTCCCAAGTGGGTCTGCATGAAATCAACTGCATCGGAGATAACTCGGAAAACTTTAAATCCCCTTCCGACAGGAATCCATAATCGCCTATCTTGGCGCAGGCAGATGCTGTGGCTCAAGTAAACCACAATACGTCTGCGGGCCATCCGAATTTCCCTGCTAACAGCAACATGACCGGAAGTGGAATGCAGATAGAGGATGAGTTCATATATGGAAAACTGTTGGTCCTTTTCCAAATGAAAGAACAAGCCGTCAAGAACGAGAATTATGATGAGGCAAAAAGACTGAGGGATGTAATTCAGGCTGTTAAGAATCTTAGCACTCAGATAAAAGGTCTGGAAGAAAAGAAGCGTGAGGCTGTCGAACAGGAGTAATATGAAAGAGCCCAGAAGATTAAGGCAGAAATAGAAAAAGTACGCGGAAGTGCTGACAAGGTCATCGCAGGCATGGGAGGCGCCAGCGGTTCAAGTCCAATCAACTCACGCCGCAAGACGCTGCCACACTAAGATATTAATGACGAAGAGAACTTGGACCAGTCCAATGTACTTTCTAGAGTGATGAAGACCCATGAAAACGAATTCGTGGACTCAATGGATAATTTAGAAGATGAAAATGTGACATAAGTCTTGGGAAAGCCTATCAGTTATGATGATAGAGTAGTCCCCACGCATTTAGGCAAGACCAAACAGCAACCCAGTGAGGAGGAGAGCTTGGGGAGGGAGCAACTGCCTACTGAACCAGAACCAGTGCCAGCTAAATATGAGAAATAGGCACAAGTACTTGCAGGGATTCTTGATGAGTATACCATCCGAAAGTACTATTCGAAACATTGGTTGTTCAGATTCGACGCACTAAATACGGCATTGAATCTCCTGAAAGACCACAAGTCCCACAAAGACTTCCCCTCAGCCTTCAAAATCTATATGCTGATCGTAAGCAGTACGATTGACGAGAAGCTCGTCCAAATCTGTCAGACCTCCTTAACATTATTCATGGAACTGCTTCTGCAATACGACAAAATGCATAAAGAGGTAAAAGGTGCTTCTGAGGTTCAGGCAGAAGCCGATAAGATCCTAGCTGAAACATCAAAAAGGATCAACGATAATAACATTAAGGTGAAAGGACTCGCCGACGAAGTGCTCCGAAAGATGTCTTCTTCAGGGCTTTACGGCGTTACTGTTTGTTCCGGTGTATTGCTCAAAGCCAACCCTAAGATAAAGTTGTCGCCCAAACAGATCAAATCACGACTGGATACTTTGACATACTTCATCAGTCTATACGGCCTAGGAACCAATAATGTGCCAATGAACAGCATAGACTTTGCAGGCAGTTTCCTGGACAACCAGAGTCTCGAAGTGCGCAATGCTTCTATCGATCTACTGGTATAAGCATCTTTGCACGAAGGAGAATAGCGCGTGATGAATTGTCTGGAGAGACTGCCTGCGAATATCAAGGAGATGATAGTGAAGAAGATAATGAATGCGAAGAATGCAAGACAGAAGAACAAGAGTGCGAATGGAGGAGGCAGCAAAGAAATAAAGGTAAAGGGAAAGTGAAGTTAGTGATATTATTGTTCTCTATTCTAGACTAAATCATAGTTTTGTTAATGTCTATTCTACTGCAGTTTGGCCTGACTTGAAAGCCATGCTAAAACACTCACCCAATCTTTCTGAACGGTCACGTTGACTATTTAAAATCAGATAGACTCCAATTGATTTGTGAGATTTAAACATAATATTGCTTGCCCATTGAATATACCCATCTTCAGACCGACACCGAAGCCATGCAACCCAAACGCCTCGACAAAAGGAAGTACGACTATGAGATCAAAACCATGGTCCTAGGGGATTCTGCAGTCGGCAAAACTAGTTATCTTCTTAAACTCATCAATGATGAGTTTTCTCTAAATCACTGCGCCACCATCGGCATTGACATTAAAATCAAGGAACTCGAAATTGAGGGCAAAAGAATCAAAATGCAGATCTGGGATTCCGCGGGTCAGGAAAAGTATCGCAATATCAACGAGACGCTGTACCGCGGGGCTATTGGACTCATCCTAATGTACTCGATCGCTGATCCCTCCACTTTCCAAAACATTGAGCGCTGGATCAAGGATATACACGAACACGCCATCCCTGGCATCAGCAAAATACTAGTGGGTAATAAGTGTGACATGGAAGACCGTCGTAAGGTTTCCAAGGAGGATGGCGAAAGCATGGCTCGCAAGTACAACATGGGTTTCATAGAGACCAGTGCCAAGGACGGGACAGGAGTGGAGTAGTCGATAGTAATGCTGGCTAACATGGTTCAAGAGCACATTAAGACTGCAGATGAAGAGTAGTTGCAGAACAAAGCAACCGCAGGAAATCAAAATATTAGGCTCAGCGTCAAGCAATTTGAAAAGAAGTCTGACAACGATGTGAGTGGAAGTGGATGTCGATGCTGAGATGGATGTGAGCATAGGGATCGGGTAATGAATTATCTGGTGCTGACCAAGGCATGCTGATCGGAGAGCCAGTCTCGGTTAATAAACTAATTGTTGTTGAGCAATTGTGACTCGTGGCAGTTGGGTTTGATCTTTCGGTATGATGCCACTTCTCCTTGAAATATAATGTGCGCTGGCACCAACGCCATCCTCGGGCTCTCATTTTTGAATTATAGCAAAGTAATTACCAGATGTTGACCAGCCACTCAAGGGATCATTGAAATCATGATTGCTATCCCTAGTTTTTCTAGTTCCCACAGTTTTTCCTTAATCTCTATTTATTCCCAGCTTACGTCCCCATCCATATCCAGTATCCAGAACGCAGAATCCTCTTTTCAAAAATCGATCCCAAATACACAGGAAATATCAACATGGCTGAGCGTCTTACATTCGTCTGCAGAGTTGGCACTTCATTTTGCTCCACCAACTCCCCGTCTCATGAATACCAGATCACTGACCATTCTCCTGCAGCCACTCGCAAACTCATGTCCTCCCTTCGTAGGGACAAGAAAGTCTCTGTCTTTTGTGCAAACTCTTCCAAAGCCCGACTCGTCTCCTTAATCAACGGAAAACCACTGACTCGCGGTTTTATTGAGGAAAATATGCATCGTGACGAAGACATCTTACGACTACGTACAACTATCCTCGACTGCGATCTTTTCGGTTTCGATCGTGTTCTTAACGGATAAATGATAACCAACAATTCTGTCAGCAACAAGCTTCTCTACGAAGCCACCATCAAGTCGAACATCGAAGACCTCTTTAATCTGAAAAGCTCTCTCCTTGCCGTCCTTGGCTGCGGTGTGAAGGCAAGCATTGAAGATGTGCTGAAGGGAGACTCTGGACTTCTCCATTATGCAGCCAAGTCCATCCTCAACTATGTGAAACTGAGTGCCAAATCGACAGGAGATCGTCAACTAATTGTGTATAGCCTTGAGGTCAGCGTAGTGGGGATATTGATGAACGAAGTGTACGATTTGGCAGAATAGAGAACAGTAACTAACTTCAAAAAAACTAACAAGAAGGAACCCAGTATTATCAAAATCACTTATGAAGAATAGTTCAGATCTCTTATGTATCTTGCCGAGTCCAATTACAAAGAGTGCCTGAGGAAGCAGGAAGTGCAGCATCGCGAGAAGATCCACTTTGTGGTGAAGTTCTATCTACGGAGAAAGGGCCAAACAGTGAGTGAACTGAACATACTTAGGGTTCCTTCGCTTCAGCAAGTGGACAAAAGCGAAATGAACAGTCTGGCCCATTTCTTAGCAAACCGGGACAAGTAATACTTAGAGGATATCCAGAAGAATAGATTTCTCTTGATGCTGATGAACGACAGAACTATTCTTCCTCACAACGTTTGTTTGCTTTTCTTGGTGAATCCTGCCCCAAAAGAACATGAGCTTTCCAGAATCACTTTAAAGATTGCAGAGGAATTTTCTATTACGTGTGGCAAGTCCTTCCCACACGAGCTTACTTCCAGCAAAAATCCAGTCAAACTTCACAGGAAGGATCGCAATCCATAGTCAGCCTATCGACATTTTCCTGATGAAGAAGACACACTCCATTACCAACTGCTAGAGCGTGCCTCTTGTTCGATGGGTCGCATGCCAGTCCAACACTCATAGGATTCTGGTTCTAAGCATGGTACTGGAATCAAAGCCTCGAGTAGGGACTAGTCGCCGCAAGGTAAAACTCAAGGGAAAGGGTTAATGTCGAGGGGTGGAGATCACACACGTGCGCCCTCAGGGTCTTGTTATCCTTTTCCGACAAACAATAGGCTTCTTATTCAATCGCAACCGCCTGCAAAGGAAAAGGGTTATGGTGAGCACTAGCCTGAAACTGAGCGTGAGAGGGAACTAATATTGACAAATATGCAGCTTAACATGAGAATCCAAGCTCTGGAAGATGAAATGCGAAGATCTAACTCAGCTACTAAGGAAGAAATAGCCCAGAAAAAGCTATAGTTCATCTAAAAGGAGATCGAATATCGACGCAAAATAAAAAAGTACAAAGAGTCCATCGAAAGGCTGGAGAGAATGGTCAAAGAACTCACACAGACACCTAATCGGGATCTCTACTAGAGTATCTAGAGGCAGCGTTACCAGATGTTGTACTAAGAAAACGTGATGATCAAGGAGGAGAACGACATGCTGCTGGAGAGGTGCAGGAAACTTCAAACATAGTGCACTCTCACTATGACACACAACGTACCCACTCCTGACAAAAACAAGTTAGAACAACTTGAAAAAAAACTAGTCAAAAATAGGCGCGAGAAGGGGAAGTTGGAGGCCAAGGTCAAAACCATGGAACACGAAATCGGGAGTCTAATAGCGGAGAAGAACATGGAGATGGTGGAGTTGGAGAATGATCTCACGACCACCCGCGATAACCCCAGGCGAAGGCTAGGAAGAGAGAGGCTGGAGACAGGCCAGAGCCGAGCACAGTCCATCCAAAGTAGTCCATAGCATTGAGACAGGGAATGGCAGGTTTATCGAGTCCACATACTTAATACTCAAGCAGCACCTACAGTTATGAATTTTAAAGATGCTATGATAAACTGAGGACAATAATGCTTGTGTTTTATTTTGAATGTTCGTTACCAACCTACCCCAATTCTGGAAGAGCCATCACGACTCGTATAGGTTTGTGCCTGCTCTATCGGCTGCACACTTGATGGCTCCAGTGGGACGCGATCTGCTAACATAAGAATCTGGCCAGTTGTTGCAGTGTTTCTGGCTAGTCTAGAACATTGTATGTGCAGTGGCTGCAACGTAAGGTGTTGTTAAAAAGCTATGCCAAATATACATTTATGAAGAAGGGCCTTGGTTGCTTGCCCGATAAAATAGGCAGCAAGCAAATAGATAGTGAGTAATATTTAAGCAAAACATAAAACTATATCCAAACAAGACCCCAACATCAAGCAAACATGGGTAACGCATGCTGCGGCGAGGAAGTCCCTCGCAATAATATGGTCGAAAACCCCGTCATCACCAACAGAGTCGCTGTTCCCTCCAACATACCTCCCGTAACATCCCTTCTTACCGTTTTGCTCCCCCGTTCTGAGGCTGCTACTCAGGCTGTTTCTGGCGATGCCCCCCACCCTGCCTTTGCACTTCCAGAGAACGCCCCCGCCCTCTCTGCTCCCGTGTCTGCGACACTCAATGCTCACAAAGATAGGCCATGTAACAAACCATTACCTGAACACTAATTCAAATAATACGATTACGATCTATCTAGTGAAGTTTGACAACAAGTATACTGGTGCCCATGATCTTAAGACCTACTATATCAGGGAGAAAGAAGCTTTCTACACTGGCGATTGGAAAAACGGAAAGCCCAATGGCAAGGGTAAAGTCCAGTACAAATCCGGAGCATATTTTGAGGGAGAGTTCAATAACGGTCTTGCTGAGTGCTCAGACGGACTCTTCATTTACCCCGATGGCACGACCTACCGAGGCAATGTCCACAACTCGCAGGCCAATGGCAAGGGCAAACTTACTAATGCTCGAGGAGATTTCTCGTACGAAGGTGATTGGGTAAATGATAAGCCTGAAGGCTTAGGACAAGAATCCCACGCCGATGGAAGCAAATACATTGGTGGCTTCAAAAACGGGCTGAAGTCTGGTCGAGGAAAGTACTTGTGGGGAACGACTCCCGCTGCCTTGACCCAACCCGGAGCCAACAAGGCAGTCACTCTAAACGATGAGCAAAAAGACTATTACGAAGGAGAGTTCGCGGATGGTTACATGGAGGATGTTTCTGGAACTGCTAAACAGTACCTAAAATCTAAGAATGAACAATACGGGGGAGGAATCAAGAAGAATAAGCGTGAAGGGAAAGGGGTCTTAAAGAACAGTGCAGGATGCTATACTGGTATGAATCACTCGTTTTAGCAAACTCATATTAATCAACTACATAGGCAACTTTGTCAACGACATGAAGCACGACCCCAAAGGAAAGTTCGAATACACTGACGGCAAAGTCTACGAGGGCGGCTTCGAAAGGAATCTGCCCCACGGCCCGGGTGTCCTCACTTTCCCCTCCGGCCAGACCATTACTGGTACATGGGATAACGGCGAGAACTCGCAAATCCTGAAAATCGAAAAAGGCAAAAAGCCCGAGGCAGGTGGTGATGGGCAATTAGACTACAGCAAGTCTAATTTCCAGGCGAGCCAGTGGAACCAGACGGGAGACCCTTGGGCAAAATACCTCTATGGAACCCCGAACGTAGGTGCCCAGGAAGATCCCTTCAGGAACACGAAGAACTCTTGGGTGAAATGATGGAAGTTTGATGATTTTCTAGGGAATGTGTAGGAAGAACAAGAAATCAGATGAATAGCATTATTGACGTATTAAAGCAAGCGCTACTCTGTGCCTAGACGAAGATTGGGAGGAGACCAGAATTCTATGAAACTATCTCTGTGAATCACGAGTATCCCTATGCAAAATATCATTCATATTCAGACTCCTGAATTTTCTTCGACGAGGGGGTTATTTCCTGGCTTCGCATTTTTCCTGTGCTTCCATACTCTGAACAACCAATACCCCAACACCAAGCCGCAGCTTAGCACAATCATAGGCGTATAGTTCAAACGCCTCCCTCCACCCATGTAGATCACAACTGTCTCCCCAATGCTGCCATCCCGGCCGAGGATGTGCGACCACTTCAGGCATCGACTGGAAGGAGTGCAGTTATAAGTCTCCATGATGGTGTATCCAGTGTTCACAAACTGGGACGCTTCGTATTCCTTAAGAGGGACTGTGGTTATTTGAGGCGACAACGTCAAATTAATTCATGAAATGTGTTCAGGTGTTACACTGTGATGTCTAGACGAAGTAGTTGTTTCCGGCAGAGCCCTCGATGACTTGGATTGGGGACTGGGGATTTTCGAATACTATCTGACCGTCCGACACGATTTACTAACCCTTGACGACCCTTCCATCCGCTGTCATTGGATTGTTTCTTCTGTACAGATGAATGTGGGCACTCAACACTAAAGGAATCTAAAAGCACCAACCTCAGAGAAATAGTCAGGCGAGCATGATGTTGGCTACCTTAAATTAGTCATAGTATTGCAGCACGGGCATCAGGACCTTACTGTACACCTTGTTGAAACAGTCTTGGTTGTGCAGGTATCCTTCGCAGTAATACGGGTAATGAGAAAATGGGATGACCCATTGCACCGAGTCGCTCATCTTGGCTTTGGAATAATCCGCTTTCATCCACTACAGCTTATCTGGCAGTCCTGAAACGTTCTTATCTTTTACTTCCGCGTAGAAGTTCAACGACTGGAAATGAACATTGCCAACCTCGAATGAATACATATCCATGTTATTTCCTGGCACTCTAAAGCTAGCGCCGTACACTATTTGGCTCAAAGGTCTGTTCTTTACCCCATACTCATGGTTCCCCGGAGTCACCATGAAAGGGATCCGCGAAAGGACTTTCTGAGCCTCCATCATGAACGGCTTGTATTTGCCGCAACTCCCCTCTACTCCTGTATTGGGGTCTGCATCGCAGATATCGTAGGCAAGGTCACCGAGAAACACAGCAAAGGAGACAATGCAGCCATCTAGTTTGTTAAGCAGAGGCATAATGTTGTAGTATTCGGGATGAGTGTCGTCGACGAGCCCCCAATCTCCGAGAACCAGCCATTTGTGCTGTGGGATGTCTCTGCCCACGAGGCAAGTCTCAACGGGACCGAAAGTGTATTGAAACTTGTCTTTAGACACCCCGTAAACGGTATAGTAGATGGGATTGTGGGATATCTTATTGGTAAGGATGTTAATGGGGCAGTGGTGAATATAGGTTGTGAAGTTTGCCAAGGGCAAGATATCAGGTTGTGTTTGGCAATCATATAGTTGGTTGTTGAGGGACACGTACGAGTCAGCGCAGAAGTCCTAAATAATACAAATAAAAAATTAAGTTGGTCGAATAGAAAAAGGAATCCCGAAATTTGAAGCTCAGCCTCCATACAGTATAGTGCTTGTTCGGTTTAATTCGAGCAAAAGGGTATGTTTATACATCAGTGTTGAAGCTGAGAAAGAGGGAATTGGGTCCTCTTTCTGGGGTATAGTGTTCTGCGAGTGCGAGTCTGACACCCCATACATCGCATTTCTCAGAGTTCAGGATTGCGAGGAGCAAAAGGAAAACAATAGAAGAAGGGAGGTTCGTGACTGGCATTGTTTATCTTGGTTTGATTTGTTTAGAATGTCCTATGAATATGATAACTCCGATTGGAAAGGCAACCATACTTCAGGGGGTTGAAAAAGATGTTAGGATATCAAAAGGTGTCAGGGATATCTGCTTAGTTATTTAGAGCCAGGAGAAAAGAAAGGGAGTCTGAGAAAGGCGTGGAGTAACCAGGATACTTATTATGACCAGAACATGCGAGGGAAGACTACACAGATTAGATGATATTTTGGAGGTTAATGAATGGATAAAGTCAATTAGGGGCCAGTGCTTCGGAAGGTACACACTAAGTGTAAGCAATAAAGATGCCAGGCACAGATTTCTAAAAAATAACTCATAGTATTCATGTATTCATCAGTCCTCAGTCGTCGTAAATCTCTTGTCCGTAACACACTTTGTTCGTACTATCCCAGTTCGCAATCCCCACTCCAATCACCCCAGACATCAGCAGCGACACGTTCAGCAGAATCATCACTACACAAAATACCATATAAAGGGGAGTTCTTACGTGTCCAGAAGAAGCCTGCAGTCTTGAACCACGCCCTGCCCGTCGTCAGCATCGCAAACAGCAGAAGTAGCGCATACCCGTAACTCATTCCAGTCTGGTAGATATATGGAGAGTACATGACGCTGAAGGCCACAGCGATGGCATGATGTCCGTAGACTACCGGCATAATGTTATCGACCTCAGTCATGTCGAATTCCAGGCAACATACTCTGAATCTGCGCACGGGGCAAAGGGAGGTTTTGCAGTCAGTATCCGCATCAGTCATCGAAGAACGGTTAAACTCCGTTGCGTTTTTGAGCTTTTTGTTAGTCTCGTCCAAGTCAGAGACTTTTTCTTCCTTCTCAGAGCCACTTTTCTCTGAAGAACTATTCTCATCGCTGCCCTCGCGGACTGCATTTACGGACGCTGCCTCTTCGGAGTTGGTCTGTAAGATGTATGCGACCTTGAGGAAGAGGTAGAGGAGGGAGAGGATGAGAAGTTCTGCGACCATGGCCTTGCGGTTGAGGTTAATGGCATTATCGTTGTCGAGGAACGGAGAGCAGAAGTTAAAATGCCAAGGCATGGGAGTGTTTGGTGGAGTGGTATGATGTATTTTTGGAAATGATAATAATGCAGGTTGTATGTTTGATGGAGTTGGTTAGATTTAGAAAGGGAAAGAAGAGCTGAGAACACACCGAAATGGAATATGAACTGTTTATTGGGTTTTAAAATATGGGATCGTTTTACCAGGGTGCTAGGATCTATTCAGCCAGCGACTGTTTCGCCTTCCCCTACTCTCTTTCCCATTCTGACTTATCCTATTCCCAATCCCATGCCTCATACCTCAGATTCTCCTGACCCTTCCTAATCACATATTTTCCACCCATCTCCTCCCCGTTCTTGTCAAGTCACCCCCTCCCAAAAACCCTCTCCCTCCCGAAACGTAGTCCAGCCAAATCAAACATGATATCATCGTGACACATAACACTGTCCAATTAAGTAAGTGAACCACCTGTGCTCCTATGCTCCCTCCCTTCAGCATGCAAGAGTTCTCGCCTCTTCCACTTCTTCTAAATAATTCTATCTTTCACTGTTTTCAATTAATCTCCTTGTACTGTCATTATGTGAATTCTTCCCTCCCGTGTTCTTAGGTTTTCCTATTCTGATGTTCTGTTTCTTTATATTTGCACCCTTCTTTGGTTTTCTAACCTCATCTGTTCCCAATACCTCGCTGACCCCCAATGGCTTCACATGCATGTTGGAGCTTTCACCATTCTTTACTCTGATGATGGTATCAGCTCGAGAGACGCACGGTTTTCGGATTGGTCTTTTGGGCCGACACACCGTTGTAACCTGGCGAGCCTGGCTTTTCTTCAGGAGGTCGTTCAGGAAGTCTGAAAACTGTCTGGTGCAATTAGCTTTGAGTTTTCTAATGCGCTGCCGGAGATTAGTACGCAGAGTCGGGTGTTGCTAAAGTGAGCCTGTGCGATCAGCAGCAAACATCAATATATGCAGCAATCTGGCGTATTGCTCAGCCGAGTCTAAGAGTACTCCAGGAACAATAGGTTCTGGCTGTTTGGCAGTTGAATTATTAGAAAGTTAGCCCGAAAATTGATGATGCTCAAGTTTATAACCGAGGAGCCACGCCTCAATCAGCTTTATGTTTCCTTCCTCATCCACCACGATGTGCTAAGCTTGCAAAGGTGGCACAGGGTAATTATTGCTGTAAAGGTAAGTCAGGGCTTCCACCACGGGTTAGAAAGTATTACACAGTGCCTCATCATCGAAAAGAGGGAGTTGGTGCGGACTATTGCAGGGGCCACAGATCATCAACTTAGAGGCGAGGTCAGCGATATAGTAGCCGAAGTAGAGGCCGACCCGGTCACGCAGGGGCCCTGGAGCAACCTCGTAGAGAGAAATGATGGCAGGGTGTCTGAGGGTTTTGCGATGCCGAAGTAGAGGGAGATAGTGGGAGGGGAGAGAGAATTCTTTGTAGAACATCTTGATGTTAGAAGCGCTGAGGACGAGATGATCGGAGGCGACTTTGATGATGCGAGAGGAAGGAGTGTCTTGGTGCATTGGGGAGAAGTGGTATGTTACAGGGGTGCCAATACTTGCTGTAAGAATATAAGTATATGTGTGTTTATCTTTTTGTCAAAACATTTAATGAATATTTTCGTGAGCTTGATTCCCTGAAGGAAATGGGAAGCGAGTAAAGCCAAAGTAGAACATTCGAAAGTTACACCTGCTCAAACTAGCCAAACCAACCACATCCTGTCCTCATTCTATCATTCCAAAATCCAATGCGCTGTCGCACTGCCCATCTTTAAATCTGCGACAACACCCCTTCACGCCCACACCAGCTCCTAAAATCATATCCCATTTACTGTACTCCCACCACCAGTCCACACTATCGACACTGGATTGGTGTTTCTTCCCAAACGGGTAGCAAGATGGGTTCAGTGGCCATTTTATAAATGAGTTACCTAGTGTTTGGCTGCCCTGCGAAAGATGTGAAGAATGCATCTCCTAATATTGTATATATATAATCGTCCTTGGAGGTTCAAGTGGTTCTGGGTATGTTCAGCCCATGACACAAGGCAGCACGACCTATGGTTGTATAGGAGATGAGCGCTACCCTCTCGCTGGTTTTAGTAATCACTTCGAAACACTGACGGCAACTTACTTGTTAATTTCCCGATAACCTCCAGTGATAGTATATGTGGGCCAGTCCTCTCTAATCATATCCATATCTTACACCAACACTGGCTACAAAATTGGTTTTCAGTTTAGTTCAATAAGCAGTCACCAATATCTATCAACCATTGTTCTCACCTATTACGATTTCTCTGCCCCAGTCCAACCCGGTTGAACTCGCCTTCTACTATATTATCGATTCCTCGCACTTGGTTCCCTAAGCCCTTCAGCTGATTTATTTGGCCCTTCACCGCATTCGAATACCCAACCACATTGTTTTCAGACCCTCTAATTTGATTATTTCTTCCTCGGAAGACGTTATTCGTTCCCTCGACATGATTAATATAAAGGTCGGACTGGTTGGGATCCGTGGATACAGATAGGGGTCGATTCACTGATGGTGACCCATTCATGTTTAGAGGACGACCTCTAGGGTTTTGCTGGACATTTATCGGATTTCTGTTGTTCCAATTGTTGACGGGAGATGCCTCAATATTCATACTGGACTTAGGATTGGCAGGGAGCTGGAGAGGTTGGGCATTCGATGTAGGGGCGAAGAAATTGTCTGAAAACCTTTGAGGCTGTCCTGTAGATTATCTAGTCGAAACCTGATCAAAGACAGTCTCTTGCTGATTAGGCGGAGAGGCGGGGATATTAGACGCGAAGAAACCATCCTTATGGAAGGGTATAAAGGGATGGGTGGATGTAGGAGTGGAGAGTGGGAAAGAAGAAGGAGGGGTAGGGCTAAAAGGGAAGGAATATGTGAGGGAAGCGAGGGAGACGAAAAGGAGGTGTAGTTTCATGGAAGCTGGGATTTGTAGAGGAAGTGGAGTGGCAATAGTTTTCTAATAAATAGAAGAAATGATTAGAGGGATATTTGTTAGAAGCGGATAAAGTCTGAGACCAATAGCCGAGAAGGAGGCAAGTGTCTTCTATTTATTGACCAGATGTTAAGATAACGCTAGTATTTTAATATCATAAAAGGGTTCCATCCCAAGTCAGCTACTATTGTTTATACACATCTGATGCTTCATGACGCCAGGATATGGAATACAGGGTCTCTTTGCACTGTGAAGTGTTCCCAGGCTCAACACTATCACCATTGATGATCTAGTTGTCGGAAACATTATTAGATAATCAGATCTATCGAAGTAGCCCACCGTGATTCCAGAGAGATATCTAGGGTGGTAAGAATAGATTAATGGCTGGTTTAGCGGCAATCTAGTGTAGGTTTTATCTGGTATTATTGTTCCCTTCGATCTAAACATCTCAAAATTGATTTGGTGGCACCTATTTCTGTTTGCCGTCGACCATAAAATCCTCTAAGCATGCCTTTCATGGTTTCCAACTTTAGCGACTCAAACATCAGACACAAATCAGTATCAAAGAAATAGTTCCCCAATCCAACATATCATAATCTACTCAATAATCCTTACTCTAGTGCTTCCACGTCTAGAGCATCCAATATCCGGTCCTCCTGAAGAAATCCCTCTGATCGTTTCCTCATATCACCATATCATAACATCATGATATCATCATGAACATCATGATATCATCATGAACATCCTTCATGAACATCGCGTCTACACGGACTCATGCTTATATTGCACTTGTTGCACTACTATACCATAATCACTATGTCGTTGTGTTAGGAAGGTACGAAGTGAGATGCCTGCGAGGACGAGCAAGGCGGGACGATTAAAATAGTACTTATCAGTTATTCGGGACTACTCTTTATTGGATAGTAAAATGGATGTCAATGAACCTTGGGATTCGATTTTGATTGGGTCTGGAAGTCCATGAAGTTTGGCACTCGGATTATCTTAGTCTCTGTGTCTCTATCGGAACACTCTTCACATATATACACAATACGGCATTCTGATATCTACTACTCATTTATCTTACCATCCAATCACATCTTCCCACTTTTGCCCTTTCCGCCTTTTTGATTGCGCCAGCCTCGCATCTTCCGCCAGTTAACGCAGAAGTCGTCCTTTTGCTCCTCACTGGATACTCTGCTTAACTGTTCAAGCACCAGTTTACAGACCTTGCTGTCTGTCTCCACAGGGTTATTCTTGTAGTTTATCTACTTTAGCCTCGGTAGTAACTGCATGGCGTCTCGGAATCGGAACTCCCGGATCAAATTATTCTACATATTAAGAGTACGCAGCTCTTCCATAAAAAGGACTGGGATATTTCCGACAATCTTGTTGTCCGAAATATTCAGAGACTTCAGGACTGGTAACCTGCAGTGTTCTAGATTGCTTGCATCCGGTAGCTGGTTTTTGGACAAATTTAGGTCTTTGAGAGTATTGGACCTAAAGCATGGGATTGCCTGGCAGAGTTCGTTTTCACTCAAGTCTAGTTCCTAGAGACGGGTTCTGTTGTAATCAAGAAACTGTAGCCCCTTCAAGTCTGTCATCTTATTATTTCTCAAGACCAAAACACATAGGTTAGGTATGTTGGTAAAATCTGGTAAGGACCCAGTAATGTGATTTTGTGTGAGGGTGAGTTTAGAAACCTTGGGAGTACTCCACTGTGACAGCAACTGAATTTCTGTGATCAGATTGTGATCCAAAGCTAGCGTGACGAGACTTTCGAATCTGAGCACAGGCATCTTGCCGGAGATTTTATTATTCGAAATTTGGAGCAGTTTGAGCGTAGGTAACTTGCTGTTGCTAAATGATTAGATACTTGTGATTAGATTTGAATCAAGGCGCAGTGTTTCGAGACAGGCGTACTCTAACACTGGGAGTGGGCCAGTAATATCGTTGTGCTGTCCATCGATTTTTTTAATGTTGCGGAAATCAGAAGCTGTGAGGCCTTAAAGAGACTCAATTTTGTTGTGGTCGAAGTAATAAATTTATAACTTTGAGCGTCTTAGAAGGGGGAGCCTCTTCAGTCTATTTTAGCTGATGAACAGGGTGGAAAGTTCGGGCAAACACGATTATCCAAGTTCATCAAGATCTTCAATCTAGTTTTTTGATAAATCCAATACCACCAGATGCTAGTAAGACATCTTTTGGATCTTGGGTCCTATTTTGTTATGCTTGAGATTCAAGTACTTTAAGGTCTTCAGATCTAGCAAGCTCTCAAGAGAGGTAAGCTTGTTTTATCGCAAATGCAGATCCTAAAGACCTGTGAAGTTCTTGAGAAAAGACACATCTTCCAATTGATTTTCCCACAAATTAATGGACTTTACTTCCTTCTTGTTTTTTAAGATGTTGAGGACTGTGAGATCCCTGAGTTCCTTGTTGCTCAGCTAGAGAGTGATGTTGGTGGATTTTTTGTTTTCCTCCATTAAATATCTATAAATATCCTTCTCTAACATCTTGGTTTCAATGACTCGAGGATCCTCCTCAAAGTCTATTATTAGGAATGTCTTTTTGGAGTGGTTCGGTACGCCAATAATTCTGGTGATGTTGCGAGCCTCGAATATTCCCTCAAGATCACTCCATCTCTGGCTCAGGTGGGTCTTCTGATAGTACTTCAGGGACTCGATTGTGGCCACCTCTATCGCTCTGGGTTTGAGTATCATGACCCAGTTGGATGCGCTGCCATTGCTAATCCTTTCTTTCTTCACTGCGTCGATTGTATAGAATGCTTCCACAAATCTGGTTTTGCCTTCCTTTATGAACAATTTATGAACCATTCCTTTGACTCCTTGGTTATCGAAACAGAAAGTAAGACTATATCGTAAGCCAGGGTGCTAGGCCTTTCCAAAGTAGGCATCCAACTCTTGACGAATTGCATTCGGGCCGATGAATCCTGTGAAGACGGGTACATTTTCGATATAAACATCTAAAAGTGAGTCGTCGATGTAGCGGGACACATAGGATTTGTAATCACCGCAGGACGTAATGATGCATTGCGGACAGACACTGAACAGACATCTCTAGCACCTCAGATAATCATTGAAAAAACTGAAAGACTCGATGAACCTCATGCAGCTATTGCAACAGAAGGGCGTTGTGTTCGAATAGAACTACATTTAGGAGGGAGCATGGTTGTTACTACACACAAAAGTGTTCTTGGTCTCGCCCAGACTAAAATTAGGTGTGCGATTTTTACTCTTAAACTCGATGAGACGATTGGGAGTGAAGAATGACAACCTGGGGTCCTCGGTGACCAGTATGTTTGCGCACTGGTAGAGCAAAGGAAAAGTTGTCCTTTGGAGCTCGTAGAGATAGTGACAAAAGTGATCGTTGACTTCCTCTTTACCCTTTCCTAGTGCTAGTTGGACTTCACAGATGAGGAAGGACTCCTTGAGTTTAATATTAATCAAGATATCCCGAGTGCTTTCATGTAGCTTGTTCTTTACCCTTATAATTTAGAACTCCTCTTTTTTGTCCTTCATCTAGTCATAGATTCTGAGAATCTATTTTTTGCTGCCCACACACTTACACCTAAGCAAATCCATAACTCCGAACGTTACCAAGTCTATGCTCGATTCCAGTCGGTCATCATTATACTTATTCCGGATCGAGTTTAAAGAAGTCAGACAGCTATTAAGGGACTGGAGGGTGAAGGTCTCAGAGCATTCGCTCAGGCTCTGGGCAATCTTGGATATGACGACTTCTTTATCGTCCAGATATTCGTACCCCTCATAGCCATTGAGAGCGAGCAGGATGAGGTCTATAATAATTGATGTCTGCTGACGGCCCCACATAATATTCTAGGGCTCATTCTTCTACTTCCAGATCTTTCTGAGGAGTTCACCGAGCTTGGCTTTACGTTTCTTAGACAGGGATATTACGAATTATTTGTTGCTCTTAAAACCCGTCTTGTTGTTTAAAATCTTTCCATTTGTGTCTTGTAGGGTATTCGTCAACTCCTCCAGCCATTTCGCCAATATGCGCAGGATTTAGTGGCTTTTTAACTTCAGACCTGGGCTTTAAATCTCCTCTTCCTAATAAAGCGGAGTCGTAGCGTTGATTTTACTACCGATATCATACTAAACTTTTCGGTCTTCAAGATCGTACTCTGCTTCGGACGGAGTGACGTCTTTCTTCTGTGTAAAAATACCTTTCATTAACACCTAGAATTTGGCGAACCTTGACTTGGTCTCCTGTACAAGTATGTTGATGAATTTCTTGATGTCTCTCGTGTAGTCTGTCTTTTGGGAATCTGCGACGAAACTAAAGTCAGCATTTTTCAGAATGTCATACTTGATCTCTGTGTGCTACTCGAGGACTTTTATTCGCTTCGAAAGATCAGTATCTGCAATTTTCTTCTTTGCTGGCGGGTACTTTTTAATCAGAAAGCCCAATACTAACTTGCTGGTTTAATCAAACTTCATGGCGAACTTAATTTTAACCTCGTCGATTTACTTGGGACTATAGAGGCCCAATTTCTTACAGATTGCCCTGTTGAGGTCAAGGACATAGCTGAGGATCGTCCAGGTGTAGTTTATCCGCATATCCTAATATGTGATTTTGCCTGACGAATACTCCCTATAGAACTTTTCGGTGGTCACGCGAATGCTCTCTCCTATGTGTCTGACGATTTCCACTTAAATTTCATTGGGTTGAGCTCGAATGGATAGTTTCTATTCAATTGTTTTAAAACTTTGGATAGAGTTGACCTGATCAGATTGTAGTTCAGAGACTTTGTTCAGCAATTGGTTATTGAACATTTCGAGTACTGATTTAGTTTCGGAAACGAGATCAGGACTCGAGGCACAGGATGAGTTAGCGGGGAAAGGCAGATTTCCTGTTGCTTCAAATCGAGAATGCTTGAGGCCTGGCGAAGGCAATGATTGCCGGTGCAGGAGGTGGGGATTTATCTTCAGTCTTTAGCTGATGCTCACATTTTATGAGGGGTTGGTCCCAACCCCTGGTGCTGACATCTTCTTACCAAGCAGAATCGGTGTTATTGCACCGATTTCTTGAGACTATGTCAAGTTAGACTCTTTTTTGTTCTTGTTGTTTGGCGATCCTTCATCCATAATAAGAGACACTCTGGACTGAAGGTTATCGGTGCAGACAGGCGTATTTTTTGGGAAATCAGGTTGAAGCCCTGCGAGTTTGGCTACTCCTTCTCCAATGCCTGCGACTACATGCAGTAGACGGTCCATGTTGCTGATAGTCCGCTCTTCGACATTCCTGATCCTCTAATTTTGTAGGTCCACACATTTCTCGAATCGAAGACAAATGCTCTGAAAGAGATTGATCATGTTTTCGAAGTTGCTCTCGGGATGATCTTAGCGTAGGTTCTGCCGAGAGGGCGTCTCGAACTTCCCTTGAGGATGATGGTGAGGGTGGGGTTTGGAGTGATTCATGTGATATAATAATGCGTGTAGCAAATAGGATATTGAATGAGCTCGATCGTTGATATTCTGAGCTTATGATAGTGAGTTCTACCAACATGGATGGCAGATATTAATCAATATGGAGAAGAGACATTTCTTTGGTCTAATCGAATATATTGCGATCAGATATTTTGTGGAGCAAGCAGAAGACACATGGGAGAGCTGAGGCGATACAGCTATCTTCAGGAGACATATCCAGTCACTTCAACCGGATATCTCAAATTCAAAACCCACATTTACCCATTCTATATATCTCATTACATGCCACTAATTATCAGAAATACATGACAAATCTAAAGTGGACTTCTGCCCATCATAGCCACTCTAAGCACGAACAACCTTAAAAGACACCCCACCATAATCACCTCCCGTCGACCCACTTCTTCACTAGAAACTATTGGCACTACCAATGTAGAATTTATTGGTAGATGGTGTACGCTATCATATTCGTGATGTCGATCACACCGACTATCACAAAAGAAGTGGAGTCACATTTTGGCTCAAGGACCGAGGCAGGGAGCCTTTTATTATTTGAGCCACTAAATATTCTGGGTTAATGGTACCAGTATATCCATAAATGTTTTTACTGAAAGCTAGATGTTACTCCAGAAGAAGTCACGGTGCAGAACAAACTACAAGAGTAGCAACGATGGCAACCAACAGATCAAAGAAGCAAAAGCACTACCTACAGCCCAAGGCTAGAAATAGCATGAAAATACCAAAACAGGAGAAGAGTTGGGATAAAGATAGGTGAGAGTAATCTAATAAAAAATGATTTGTCGGAAATAGTGGCGCGGCACAGCTTATCTTTTTATCAATACTCTGTAAGATGGATAGACAAAATTCTATTGTATTTTTAGTCCCTGGAGGAGGGACTTCCATAAATAGCAAAAACCTTTAGCCTCGTGATTATGCACAAAGAATACACAAACATAATCGCAACCCATTTATACACCGCCATGCAACACAATCCTATTCAGAAAAATCCCCAAAGCACACTTCTACGTAGAAGTGAAAGGCCTCGGGCCGCAAATACTCTCTATTCATAACACATCACCCACCTTAAAAAGGTAACATCACTCCCATCATCACATCATCAGCCTATCCTACACAGTTTCCCCTCTTCTCTTCTCCATGCATGTACGTAGACACAGATTGGCCCCTTTACCACTACTCAGAGCTGAGTCTGTGAATCTTACATGTTCCAAAGAAGATGAGAAAAGGGAAATGAAGCGTGTCTGTAAGTTTGCTGATTCTCGCTGTAGACTCTTCTAAAACCAATCAAAAGACCAGGCTAATGCAACTACTAGGGATATGACTCTCAATAACACCTATAGGGTTAGAGCTGTGGCAGCATGGTGCTCGAGGATAACTTGCTTACTTGCAAAATACCTATACCTACTTCTACTTCAGCTCAATTATGCTAAGATGTCCCTACCTTCTATCGACTCATGAAGATCAGCATTGTGCCTCCCAAAAAGAAAAAGATTATAGAGAAACATAAAGGCCGAAATCACCAGATGGCAGATAGCACTAAGACACTGCCGTTGGTCGTGAAGAGAAAAGGGATATTGCGGAAGGATATGACGAGCAGCACGACCTATATCAATAACAGTAGCGGAGGGAATGGTGGAACAGTGAAAAACAGGGAAGAAGGCAAAGTGACGTCTCTGCTGAATATATTGTTAGGAGCTGCCATGAAAGTAGTCAGTAAAGGCCCGGCGGATGGCGAGTTGTCAGAATCTGAAGTGTCTTAGAATTCCTTCATGGCAAGTAAAAAACTGTGCGACATATTCCCCAACAAATTATCAGAAAACAATGCCAATAACGACAACAGAATCGATTAACCTGAGTCTCATCCTGCAGCTACCACCCTCAAAAAGTAATCGCCAACTGTCTCACCCATATGTTTACATCCCTCTTCTGTAGACAAAAGTCAACTAGATTTGTCATGCCTTTCAGCCCACTTAACATGAATGGGTCTGAACAAAGCAGGCCTGGCCATCAGTGGCGGATCACACAACCAAACACCCCGAATGCGAGTCGAGAGGAGGGAGTCCGGAAACTGCACAAAATGCAGGCTAAGTTCACATAACTAGGATCCCGATTCGAGGAAATCAAAGTCAAACTAGCGTGTTGAGGAAGAAGAAGCTTATAGTGGGAACCAGGAAGTGAAGCGTGGAATTTACGATAAGTATGGATTGAGGCACATAGTGATGATATTCTTTCAAAACAGGGAGTACAACACCTATCCAAATCTAGAATTAAGATGCCTCATCAAATATACTCTGTCACCGAATTATCATAGTGTCCACACACCAGCGCATCTGCTGCCTCCCCCACCACGTTATTCTTGCTCTAGCGTGCTAATCGCTACAGATTTTCATAAGCCGAGTACTTTTCTTCCAAGGCCAACATCGCCTTTTATAGGAACACCACTTCTTAGCTGCTCAAGGCTTTATCGTAAATCCAGTGAACACTCTGAATACAATAAAGACATGTTTCGTTTTCGGAGCTGAACTCAGAAATCCCTTTTCCTAGCGCATCCAGCATTCCGTTGTTCAAGAAATCGCATAGTTCGAGTATGCTCGAGTTTTTTGCGATCAACAAGAAGAGTAAAGCTACGTTGGGCCTGTCAAGGGGGCTGTGTGAAAAAATATGGCACAATTCAATCATGATTTCGGCGTTCAGTATAGTACTCTCACAGAGTTTTCGTACTGCGTCGATCAGCAGGCTGATACAGTTCTGTCTACTAAGAGTTTAGCCTTGCAGCATGGATAAAATCTGCTTATGGGCAGAACAAGACAGAAGAGAGTATCGGCTAGGTTCATGATGGAGGAGTAGATTGGTGAATAGATAAGTGGTTCTGGCTCGGAGTTCGTGGTCCTCACTATCTAGACTGTGGACGAGTGTAGGGATGAGGTTAGGAAGGATGTCCAGGCAGTCGTAGAGGCGTCTTTCCACGAGACTCTAAACACAATACAACCCATTGATCATGATCTATGTCTCTATAAAAGCATTCACAAATTTAAAAATTATTAAAAATTGTTATACTGGTAGACGCTAAGAATGAATTGACTGGCTCCAAGAACACTTGGGCGTCGACATTCGGATTATCCAGCACCAGCGACACCACCCAAGAGTAATTCACGGTCTCGCTATAGGTTCCCCCAATTCTCGCTACTACCTAAGGTCCGATGAATGGATACTCTACGAGATAGTTGCCCAAGAGGATGTAGACACTCTCATTTTTCTTGGAATCGAGCAGAGTGAGTATGGTTTACAAGACTTGAGGGTTATATTCGGTGTCTCTGTTCATTTGGTCCTTGACGTCGAGGTAGTCGTTGACGAGTGCGAGAGTAGTGCGTTTCTTAGTGAGCAGTTTCTACTTTTGGTGTCTGCGGAGAGTGAGGAAATAGGAGTCGCGTTTGCGGGAGAGAACTTCATGATAGTTGGTTGAGGATGAGGCAGCGTGATTGTGGAGGCTCATGGGTGTGTGTTGTGTTGTGGAGATAGGGACAATGTTATACTTCGTATTTTATTAAAACTGTAAGGGATTTGCAAATCACAAATATAGGTGCAGTCAGTCTGCAGAGTGTCGTCAATGAAAACATAAATAATCAAGACATTTGATAGTGAATTTAACTTATCCAAAACAGCTAGTCGTGCCAATACAAAACTTCGATCGCTACTCCACTCATAACATATCGAAATATTCATTATAACCTCAAACCCCTCTACATCCCTCGTAACACCCAACCAGCCATGTCCTATGACTTGTCCTTCAAGTACATCTTCATTGGCGATACTTCTGTCGGAAAAACTAGCATCCTCAATCGATTCCTTACCAATACCTTCTCCTCAAATCGCTAATACACCATCGGTGTCGAGTTTGGCTGTAAGACCATCACTCTCAACAAGCAGCGTGTAAAACTACAGATCTGGGATACTGCAGGACAGGAAGAGTTTCGCTCTATTACTCGTTCCTACTACAGATCTTCTACAGCTGCTTTGGTAGTATATGATGTCACCCGAAAAGACTCTTTCCGCAGCGTCAGAGGGTGGGTCGATGAGGTCCGCAGAGAAGGCAACAAAAACATAACACTCGTTCTGGTTGCCAATAAAATCGACATGCAGGCGGAACGGCAAATAAGCAGAGCAGATGGCTTAAAGATGGCCAACGAATTCAATATGATCTATGTAGAGGCATCAGCGAAGACCTGCGAGAATATTTAGGAAACCTTTATCAGACCAACAATCAATATCATGTAGAAAATTGACTCGGGTTTTATCGACATCAGGAAGGAGGAGTGTGGGGTGAGGATCGGAGGGAGAGGCAGCTAGGGACAGCAACAAGGGAGCAAGTGCGAGTGTTGAGACAATGTGTCTGGCAAGCTCGGTATCAATAAAAGATGTTTGTGGTGTGCAATTTTAGTAATCTCTTCCCCTCAAAAAGCAAGGTTTTGTATTTTTTATCGATTTGTCAAAGAAGGAAAAACCCATGCTGCCGACCCTATAAAAACAATGATTCGGCTGATCCGCCAACGAATATTCAAAAAACAAAGATTAGCTATGCGTTTGCTGAGTATAAGTAGTGGCTACTCTCATGTTGATTGTGTAAAGTAGTTGTAGGCTTGTGTTGCTTTGATACGTTTTTTCAGGTTCACTGCCCACTGCAAGTGCTGCAGCTGGTTGTTGTACACCATGTTGAGCAGTCTGTTGATCCGAGGCAGCTACTCTTCAGAGCTATTGCAGTTTGCAAATAAGTACTTCGAAAAACAATCAGTAATGCAGTTCAGTTCTTCATCCATCTCTCCGAACACCTTCGAACTGTCAGTGTTGACTACAATCCCATCACGAATCTGTAACGTCTCATTCTCAATCCTCTATACGATCGAAGAAGGTCTATTACTGCATGAGAAGGTTGTTTTTTTGTTGGTCGGGGTTTTTTTTAGAGAAATGTCGATCTTTTGAGACTGTTTGCGTTCGCCCCACACCCCAAGAATAACAGACATTGGGGCATCCAGATAGTCCATGAATGAATCTTTGGCAGCACCTTGGATGATTGGGTTTACGTATTGCAGAGGTTTGATCAGTTCCAGAAACACCATCAGGACCAGAGAAACTCGCTATTTACTGGCTGAGTATATCACCACTCTTTTCTCACATAGCAGATACACTGTGATGAGTCTGATCAGATTCTCCTAACCTATCTCAGAATTGGGTCTGCTGAAGACTACCTTAAGACTTTGAAGAGATCTCGCAGGAAAGTAGTGCAGCACAAGTCGTGACTCCTGCTCGCGAGGAGGTATCTCCTCACTGATTACAGTCTCAGGGCTGAGTTTGACTCGAAGATGAGTATTGTACTCGAACTTGTTCTTGAGAAGGCGTGCGAGTTGTGGCTGGATCATGCCGATCAGCTGGGAATGAAGGAAAGCAGCATATTTTTATTATTGCAGGATGGTAGATAGTTTAAGATCAGGGTCACGGGGCTATGCCAAATACTGGGATCTAAAGATCTGTATTTTTCCTGAGAAATCCTGTAGAATGTAAGGAGGTCGTATGTGCAAGGGTGGTAAAGCATAAAGGTTTACTTAGGATCGTAGAGAGCACATCGACGAACAGACGCAAACACTTAAACTATGACAAAAACACGTAGAAACGAGAGAACGTAAAGAACTGATTATCTCGAACCGTAAGCTATTAAATTTCGCATCCGATAGCGTACTGGAACTCCTAGAGCTGTTATACGCTGCTCTCCCTTTTCAAAGGAATCACAAACATGTCTTTATAAGTTGATCCGTTTTGTAGGGCTTTGTTGATATCTGACATGGATTTCGACGTCTCGCGAGCTTTCAGAATCAGGTGGGTTTCGGGGTACAGTAGATTGATGACAGCACTGAAGTGTTCAGAACATTCAGGATAGGTGTACACAGCATATGGCTAGTTCGTAGTACTTTTCACCCCGCTCACCATAAAAGATTTAAAGAAATTCTTCTCATGGTTCTGGAGCTGCCGGTTTAATTTTAAGTCCCAGTGCTATTGGAAACGTGACTCCTTCATGTTGGGAGTAGAAGAGTAACAATCCGGTGATGTTGTGAACAGTTACTAGCGATCGAGGGTGGAGGTGGAATGATTGTGGTTTGGGGGGGTCGTATCGAGCAAGTGTTGGAGCGTCTTTTTCTTGTCGGTTTTGAATAGCTACAGCCTATTGAATTAGGGCAGTCGGTAGTTCATGTCGATGCGAGGTTTTTGTTAATCTATCAATTAAAGAGAGATATGTAAACGTGGTTTAGGAAATATCTTACCAAAAATGGAAGAGTCGAAAGCCATCGAACTCGCCATTTCCTGCCTGCCAGCCTGCCTGTCATTCTCATCTGAAGAGAACCTTTTATATGAAATGTGGTTTTCATTCTGGATGATATTTTCAGTTTGGGTTTTTGATCGGAAGAGTTGCATTGTCTTTTTGGATTCACGCATTGGGTAGACCTCCTCAGTGCTATTGCTGCTCGAAGAACTATGAGGACTGTTTCTGTAAGTCTAGCTCTGGTCCAGGTATTGGTGATTATTGAGGAATGTGATTTTAGGTGGAGGAGCCACAGGGCTTCTGAGTTTGTCCTCGAGGAGTTGTATTTGGCGATCCTTCCAGATGAGAAGATTCTTGAGCTGGGCGATCTCATTGTTGGCGTGATGGAGTTTGGTTTTGAGAATCTAGTTTTCGTATTTGAACTGGGAGTCCATTGTTTGGAAGTCAAGAGAGGTGGAGTATGAGTCACAGTAATAGAGTGGGTGTTTCTGGGTAGGTTTATGTATTGAGGGTCAACCAAGTTATACTCAATACAATCACTTCTGAATATTTAATATTATGGTTTTTCTCTGCATCGCAGGCAGTGATGCTGGTCCAAGCAGGGTCGAAAGAATTAACAATAAGATTTCTATTCTTTCATACAGACCCACACAAAATTCAACTACCTTATCGAATGTCGATGCTGATTCCGATGACTACTCCCATAACCTTGAGACTCCAAATATCCTATTTATTAATCGCTTTCCCTTGCCAATAACGACAATAAAAATAACAGCATCTTACACCCACACGCGATAACATTCTGAACTCCATGGAAAAAACTAAGCCTCCTCCTGAACCTACTGAACTTGACCTAATCAAGAAAAAGAGCTATTCTTATTTTGATTTGCTTAAACTCGAGTCGGGCTCCATATATTCCTCCATTGGCAACATCATCGACTCTCGCAAGGTCACTAACCCTCAGTACTCATTTGGAACCTCCGACCGGAAGAACCGTAAAAAGGTATTCATTGGCGACGAGTTCGCAAAGCTGGAAACCGGTCAGTACGGACCAGGCGCCGCTGGCTATTTCTCGAGCGAGTAGCAAATATCCGACCATAAAGGCAAAAGAATAGTCGTCGACAAGGCAAACCCCACCGAGAAATTCAAATACGCTTCGGTAACACCCCATCAATTCAACCACCCATGAGTAGCATGGATGGGCTTTTCTGCCTTTCGTACTGCTTCGGATGTTACAATAATTATTGTTCACAGCAACCCTCCACTAAAATCGGCACGCAACCTAGATAGGCCCCACACAAATAACACTACGAGTACTTCCGATGCAGCAGTGACTATCTCAAACCTGACCTCGCTGATACTGTCAGGAGACCAAGTCAGAGTACTGTTAGAATCGGGCTATAGAAACGATGGAAGTCCGAACGTAAAGATAAAATCACTCCGGGGCCTGATTATAATGTCCCCATAAAGCCTGAGGTTCCTAATGCACCCAAATTTACTTTTGGATTCCGAAGGGCTCGAAAAGGCGAAGATCCTTTGGTGGCATCAGGGTCCACAAACCAATTAGTTGGCCCAGGAGCCTATTTGAAGCAACCCAAAAAAAGCGAGTCGGAAACAATCCTACGTGTACCAGCAGATAGTAGAATTTCCAATGCGCCTGTCCACGCCTTCACAAAAGGTCCTAAAACTCTGGCTATCCAAAAGAGTGCAGTAGATGAAACCTATGACTTGAAGACAAAAACCATAATGGCTCATTATGATTTCGAGTATGATGGAGGAAAAGGACTGCATTCAGGGAGAGCATGGATGAAAGACTACGTGAAGGAGAGTGCCGCAGACCCTGTTGAAAGGAACAAGATGAAAAGCTACAGTATTGGTAAAAGTGAGAGAAGCGAGCAGAAGCGGGGAGTATTTGCTCGAGACATGGTGAATAAGCCTGCGCCTGTGAGGATCCAACATCCCAAATTCTGATACTATATTATATTTGGGCCCAACTTGAAGTAATAATATCCCTGTATGAGACTTTTCAATGATTATGAGCGACATGAGTCTTAGTAGCAAACCGGATCACCTTCAAGAAAAGTTCTGCTTAAAACTGTCCTCCTAGTTGGCGGATGCCCAAAAGTCTATCCCCGACTATACTGAACACGAACAAGTTCCCCAATGACTCGAATTCTATTTAGTTTAGGTCGCATACCAACTGTCCGTCCTGTTCTCCTATCACGAATAAGTCTGGAAGAACTCCTTTAAAAGGCTTGGATTCGTCTGTGATCTATATATCTTCTTCATTAGTGATCTAGTTTCGCAGCACATTAAAAATGGGGATTCTAAGGTCTTAGAGAGCAGCCTTGATCACTTGATAGATGAGGTCAATCTGGCTGCGATGCACATAGTTGAGCAAGAATACATCGATATAAGCCTTGAGACAATACTGAGTGCATTTTTCTATATTGAAATCTTAAGCATTGATGTGGGGTAGCAGCATTTCACGGAATAGCTCTTCAAGGAATGACAACTATGATGCATCATCCTTATCAGGGTCGGAAGTGGAAGCCTCTTCTTTTCTACGTTTGACAGAGTCGATAGAGAGAATGACTTCAGAAGAAGAGTCTGAGGGTTTAGATTTTTTGGTGAGCTGCAGCTTCACACTACCATACATGCTGATTTGTTAATATTTTAAAGAGAGAAGAGCCGATCCTTGAGCTTGATTCAGTACTCCTAGTTGTGATCCGAATATGGTATGAATAAGATGGGCTTGCAATACCTTTCTGAATATCGATGGTCCTGAATTCGGTATTCTTCCTGCCATCGAGTCTGAAGTCAGCGTTGATGGCTTTGGAGACAAAGTGTCTCTGCGTAGCGTTGCTGGCGTACATGAGTGAGTGTTGAGTGCGATGTTGTAAGGAACAGTATTATTAATATTAATCGATTATGTTGACTGCTGGGCCTATTTTTTAATATCTTAGCCGACGGCGATCCTCGAAGTCTATAGCGAATGTGGAAATCTGGTCAATTTCAAATAGTATCGGCATCTTGCGTTAAAACTCGATTGCTCAAGTCAAACTTTTATTGTATTTTCCATTATCAAAACACTCCCACCCAAAATAGACTTTTCTCTTCCATCCGTAACCATGATTCCCTCACATCCTAGCATCCAGAAGGTCACCTTCGACATTCCCGAAACCACTCCACTTGACCCTTACAACCTCATCTACTAAAAATAAATCCCTTTCCGAGTTCGCTACATCGATTTCGACCAGAACGTCAAGGAAATGTCAGATCGTCAGCTTATCGGCGTCAGCATCCTGGTCCAAGGCATCCACCCCAACATCCGGAAACTGCGGGTCGACCTGTCGAATGAGAGCGATCTGTTCTTTAATTTCCGGTTTAGGTATACCAACTGATGACTGATGCCTTTTCCTGTTTTTAAATCCTTGTAGCTGCGGCGAATAACTTTACGAACTGATGCGTAACAAACAATAGCTAACCACAGACTTCAACGGTTTCTCTTCCATTCTGATCAAGTGCCTTAACTGTCTGGAAAAAGAGCCCTCAAAGTTCACAGGGTTGCTGACTATTTACTCAGATGCCAAAGCCAACTTGTCGGTCTGCCAGTTATCACAGTATAAAACCATTGAGATCTTCAACTTGGACTTCTCGACGTTGGAAGAATCAGCCGTCAGTGAAAAGGTGGCAACGAAGTACCAGAAGGTCAAGAGAGACAACGAACTAATCTAGATTAGACTGCAACACATCACAAATATCATTGGACAGAAAAACCCAAGCATCCTGAAGCAGTTGCGAAGATAGCCAGCGAGTCCAAAGAAGTGAGGATTTGTTCTGATAGTATATATATCTGCTATTTTCAACTTTATAAATCAGACTCCTTAAGAAGAAAGGATCTGCTAGGAACTAATCGTCATATCCCTATATCAGCCTCGTCGGGTAAATGTCAGAACCTAAGCTGTAACCTGATTCTTGCGAAGCCTCTGGTAAACATATTAGAAATATACTGAGTAAAACATAATAGTTTCAGCTACCAAGTGTGTCCTTCCTTCGTTTTTCATTCTCCTGACTCTTAAGACCTTCCAGTGTTTTCTATTATTCTTGCAGCCTCTATTGCTATTGGATACCTGGACCACCAGCACAGCTCTCGGCATTCACTTTATTCTAGCCACTGCAGCTTTTTGTATCGTTTGCGATCCTGCCGTCTTGGAGCACCACTATACGGCCCCATCTCTTCAGATTTCCCGAGTGTACGACGCCTAATACTGTCTTCATGTCGCTAATTCTCTCCCATATCTTATTTTATAAATAGGAGTCAATATTTGCGAAAGGTTCATCCAAGAGTTTTATGGGAGTTGTCGGACCATTTACAATGCTCTCATATTTAAGCTGGGAAGGGGATGCTTAGGTCGTTAAGGGTGGCAGGCTAATCGGATCTTGGGCTGAACTAGATAAATACCATCTTCTCAGCGAATAAAGATCAATTTCTCGAATATCCTTGCCTCCAACCCGAATCGAAGACTCTTCTTAGATCTCGAAAAGCCGGTATAGGGCCAAGAATACGCTGCTCTTGCCTGCCCCTGTCCTGCCCATGATGGCCACCTTTTCGCCTTCTTTAATGGTCAAGTTGAGCCCGTTAAGACAGTAATTGTTGGATCCGGGATACTTCATCTTGACATTCTCAAATACAATGTCTCCTTTAGGCATGCTCATAGCTTCAACTGAGGATACTTCTAACGGGTTGGCCGGTTAAAATAAGGGCTATTGCGGTATATTTGAATACGAAAGCATCTTCTGCACGCTGATTAGAGACAGTTCTACGATGAGGGTCTGCCTAATGTTAAAGGACAGTTCTGAGGTCATAGAAATGAGGGTAAAGATGGATAGGGCAAGATTTGAGGAGTTCGATGCGAATAGTATCGTCATCGAGAGTCCTAACACGATCATCAGAAACACGATCATTTCGAGAATGAGGTCAAAGAACCTACTCATCTTAGTGAAAGCAAAATACGTCTTTTCACTGTCATAGATAAGAGAATGAAAGGCAGAGTTGAAGTTTTACTCCTTTCCGAAAGCTCGTATAACGGTGGCTCCTGCAAAAACTTCACCGAGTTTGTTGTAGACAGGGGAACGATACTTCAGTTAGAAAATCTTGCATTTGCGAATATACTGTCGCAGAGCAGACTTGACCAGCCAGAATCCTCCAATGAGGACCATCGCTAATGGGATAAAGACAGGCGTGACGATGCACATTGATATAATATAAATCGCATTTGACAGCAGTCCTTTCACCACGTCATATACGACACTTGGAAGCGGCCTATCCACAACTCCGACGTGGTTAGAAAATAGATTCAATAGTTCAGTCTCCCTTGAAAAGTACCACCCATATTTTGGCAAAGAACGATCTTTTTGAGCATGCTCTGATGGACTTACAGTGAATTTTTGGAGGCTAATACCACCATGACGTACATTCGGGAGATAGTCGAGGCAGAGAAACATAGTCAGATAGTTACTGATCTACTTCAGCAGAACCCACGTGTCCTCGTGTAGATGAGGAAGACGCTTATAGAAAGTGAGAACTGAAATCTCGCAGACCACGAACAATAGTATGACTATCAATATCTTGAGCACCCCTTTATACCCAGCACCAAAGTGACCCAAAAGATAAAGAATAGTCTACTTATCGATGGAGCCCTCCTCTTCGCTTTCGAAGGATTGCTGTGGGGGTGGGAGTTTTAACTTCAGCTGGTTTCTATAGGAGGACGGACTTTTCCTAAAGGAGATCAGTAGCAGAGCCGAACTGCTGAATGATGCTGGGTTTGTAGACTCCCAAATACTTGACTCTCTGGTCAACAACATGAATGAACAAGTGTCTTTGGTCCTGAATAATTTAGTCCTCGCTACTCGTTGCGAAGATTATTGCTCGATCCGTAAGGATATTATCAGAGAAGATATTTTTATGCACCTGCCTCCGGACTTTAGGATCCAGAGCGGAAAGGCAGTTGTCCAAGATGAGGATATCAGCGATCGAGTAAAGTGCCCTAGCTAGAGCTATTCTTGCTCGCTGACCTCCTGAAAAACTTGCTCCTGCATCGCTACTTTAGCATCTATGCCTTAGGAAAATTTATCAATATCCTGATCTAAACAACATGCCTTGACGACCTTATTGAAGCGTGATTCGTCATATTCGGATCCAAAAGTAATATTTTATCTGACTGTACCCGAGAGAGAACTGGCTCCTGGGGTACATAGGCAAGAGTTCCTTTGAGGTTTTCGACCAGATAGTATTAACTCTCATCCAGAAAAGCCTATAATAGACTTGACTTACCAGCGCTAGAAAGCCCAAAAATGAAAATCCTCCTGTGGCAAGAAAGATCAAATTCACCCAGCTTCCTGACCATAGGACATTTTTTGTAAACAAATAACTTTAGGTCGAACTCTTATGGACGTTGGTTGTTTGTAAGTTGAGTCTTGCAGCCATTTGGATCGTCTGCAGTTGTATATCACTAGATAACGAGGAGGAATAGGTCACCGAGGCTCGGTTTCGAGGACGGATTTCGGGAAGAAGCAAGAAGCTTTCTAGTCTACCTAGTATCAGGTAAATACTATTGAAGTAGTTGAGCCCACCGTTGAAATTCGTATTTCTGATGACACTGAAGATACCGATGCTTGCGTAGACAGAGTCACTTTGGAGAGCTCCAGTGTCTAGAAGCACTTTGGCCAAGACCATACTAAGGACAGAGATGAGCAAGGAGAAGTAGGAAACCATCTTACTCATTCCCTGCTCAACATCACATTAAAATTAAGCCCGATCTCTTTTTTGCGTAGGTGTTCTATCAGGTTGAGGAGTTTATGCTCCCATACGTACATTTTTACAGTCTTAACATTAGTTACCATCTCTTTACAATAGAAGACTCTCTTGTCAGTTTCTTTGTTTTTTTAGCGTGATTGCTCCTTCGCCACCGAGCTAACATGTCTTGTAGTCTCAATGAGAGCACCAACACTCCCAAGCCAATGAGAGTATAGTAGCCAAAAGACCGCCACATCGCATAAGTCGCAACACTTAGATTAAATGGTAACATGAGGAGCTGGAATACCCAGACGAGTCCTCCATCAAGGTCGTTAAGGTCATTGGAGACAATGTTCATGAGAGTACCTATCCCGTAATCCCGAAGGCTGGATCCCGGTAATCTTGTAGCTTTAAAATAAACGAGTTCAGTAGCAGAAAATCGAATCTTTGCCCCCAACTCGACGGCGTAATGGAAAACCCAGGTCCTACTGTAAAGACCTAGTAGAAGAAGCGCAAAAAAAACACCAGCATCTCTCCATATGTGCCGGTCCTCTGCACTGTTTTTACTATGTAGGTGTCGGGGGGATCGAAGCTGGGATGGAAGTTTGTAAGCTACCTGATCATTCCACCCATGAGGAGAGAGTTCACGAGCTTTAGCATAAAATCCAAAACAACTAGTACGCTAATAGTAAGGAACTCTTTCTTGTATTCGAAAAGGAAGGCTCTAAGGAGAGTTTTTGAGGAACCGTTCTGGAGCCTGTGGGTGAGCCTACGAGCCCGTTGTTATGTGTTTTCAGAATGGAGAGGATTGGGGAAATCTTGGATGGCAAGATCGGGTTTATGTATAGAGTGTCTCATATGGAGGAAGGGGTAGGCGAAGTTGAAGAACTGGAGGTAGGAGACATGACGAGAGTAGTGTGATTATTGTGTTTGCTAGTTATGGAAAGTTGTGTAGGAGGAGTGCATGTTTTGTGAGCCGATAGGGAGCAATAGGTTTATTAGGAAGCTAGCTATTCGTATGAGGGATTAGTTAAGCAATGAACATGTTTGAATTAGATGATAAAGAAAACCCGAATCGAACGAGTCAATTGGGGTTGGGGTTGGGGTTGGGGTTGGGTTGGGGTTGGGGTTGGGGTTGGGGTTGGGGTTGGGTGGGTTGGGGTTGGGGTTGGGGTTGGGGTTGGGGGTTGGGGTTGGGGTTGGGGTTGGGTTGGGGTTGGGGTTGGGGTTGGGGTATGGGGTTGGGTGTT